>JAQFZG010000880.1:0-25742 GCA_034695465.1 Entomobrya nicoleti | reverse complement strand
CATAGTACACAAGAAAATCTATTTTCGCGATGCTGAATCTCTCAATCTATCCCTGTAGATTTGCATCGGGTTATTTTTTTCGGGGGTCTACTAATGTCTTCAAAAATTTATAGATTTCGATTTTCAGAGTGGAAGGTGTACAGAAACGAGCTTAGGTACTTGTTTTTGGTTTTTATTTTTTGGATAATCCTTCAAACATACCCCAGTCTCGTATCATTTGGAAAATTACTGATAGATCTGATGCGAAGTATTATGGGACTTGAAAATGGAAGAGTATTGAACTAAAAGCATACATCGGTATTATAAAAGTGTCATTGGAAGAAGTGAGCAGAAAGCTGAGAAGCTTAAAGCAGACGTAAAAGAATTGCTTGAAATAAAAAAAGTGAAGATTGGCACTAATGCTGAAAGAAAAAATAGATGAATCAACTCTAAATGTTTTATGAAAAATGTAAAAGGCAGGGATTAGTAAACTCGAATGTTTCAAGCAGAGAATAGTATTAACTTCCTGTTTTTATGTTCGACACAGACCGAATGGATTGATTAAAACTCTGCTAAAAATGCGCACGTACATACATCTGTGAATCACAATGAGGTACATAATTTATGACTTGAACTCTTTAAGGGAAGACGGTAAGGGTAAACTAGGTTAGGCTCATAAATGAAAATGGAAATTCAATACAAGTTAAATACGAACCCATAAGAGGGAATTCAAACTGAGCAAAAGGAGTCAACTCAGCGCTTTTCCGGATATATTTTTTTGCCACAAATCCAGAACTCCATGCATTGACGTTACACACTGGTGATGATGGTGCATATTCAACAAAGAAAAGTCGCATAAGGTTATATGAGTGTTTTGCAAATCCCTTTATAGCAGTGTCACAAATAGGAATGGTCATTGTTTTGACTGAAAGCAGAAGAGTAAAGAGCACAAACACTTGGTTGTGAATTGAGATATAAATACTTATGCATAAGTATAAATATCTACAAACATTCCTATATACCATAAACGCATTCCTACGCTATGTATGTATTCTTTTGTATACGGGTAAATAGGGTAATGCTCCCTTCTCATCATCTCTTTGAATATGGTAATCTGAGTTTAACTCTGAAGCAGTAAACTCTTCCATTGGGAAAATGCTTGGGCATTTCGACTAAGCAATAGATACATTGAAGCTCATTCCTTCAAAAGACCAACAACCCGAATTCCCTAATCTGAGATTAAGATCCCCACCAGTGATATGATAATGAATCTTTGTCAGCGGCATAACGAACTGAAATTATTAGTCGTAGATATACGAATTTTCCATTGTATTATAGCTGGTGTACTGTTTGTGTCTGTGCAGTACAGTTCAGCTGTATGTAAAAGCTTTCTTCCCCAATGCTTAGTTGGAAAAAAATCCTTATTTTTATGAGTGGTTCTTTAGCACTGCATTGGAAAACCGACTTAAAAGTGTTGTCAAATTATTCCAATCAGCTTTCCAACACAAACAGCTTTATTATTATTCGAAATCTTCAAGTTGTGCTACATTTCACACACAGCCAATAATCTCTTCCAATCCATTGCTACCCTACTTTGAAAAGTACTCATCCTCACAAAAGTTGTTTCTCAACGAAAAAATATGAGATTGAGTCACTATTGAATATTCCCAGTGATGATTATGTTGTCGAGAAGCGACCAGGCCAAAATCGAGTGTATTTTCATCGTCCAAACAAAAGGGTCATGCTTCCCAGAATGGCCACGTAGCTGGCAGCCTAATGTATTCACATTGTTTATGTTCCCCATACGTAGCAGTATCGCCCTACGGCTATAAACGTCCACATTAAATATTACCGACCTACTAACTCGTCGGCTTAGAGGAGGAAACAAGAGGCATAAAGAATCACCACCGTCATCATACACAGTAACGTCGGTTATGTTCCTTTTTACGGCAGAAAATAATTCTATTCGCCAAACCATCCTTTCCTTGCCATCCCATACATCGGCTAAAGAAGTACGAGTATTACTTTTAAAAACTTACTACATGCTGCTGAACTACTCTTGCGTTTCGCAACTATACTAACTGCCAACTGCAGCAACATCTCAACAGCAGAAATTGTAGTAGTAGGAGAAAAGGTTGTATGTAGTTGTTCGAAAAATCTTCTTTTGTCGACAAAATACTCAACGAAGTCTGCATAATTCTCCAGAGAATTTAATGATATAGGTTTGTGCGGATATTTCCAGTAGAGTACTTAACTTTGTTTCCCACAACTGCAGCATGGAAGAAGCATCATCAGTTTGTATGGAGTATAGAGTGACCGACCAAAAGGAACAACGTTACTATTATATGACCTCTTGTTTTTTCCTTCTACAACTAAAGTATGTAAAAAGTTTTACCTGTATCTTTTTTGTTCAGCTACTTAGATAGATTTGGTCGATAAATTAGATAAAATGGTAATCAGAGCGGATGGCTTGTGAAGTGGGGGAAATATACAATCTTGTCAGATTTACCTCTCTACCAACGAAACGAACAATATACACGAATACAAAATGTTTTCAAACTTTCAAGCTAACAAAATATATTTATTCCTTATATAAGTATATTAAAATCCATTATTTTCTTTCCTTTCTCTTTTGTGAAAGTTAAAACAAGTAACTGGGTCATCATACAATAGTTTGATTGCTAGAAATGGATAAGGAAAATTGCATATACCTAGCTAACGTAATATATTTTGTTAACATAAATTTGAAGCATAAACTGCACATATAACACAAGAAATAGTAAAACTACATATATTGTGCAAAAGAATTTTAGAATATTGGTTAACATCTTGTTTGCTATTATATATTCCCTTCTGCAAACAAAAATATTAATCTGCAAGTCTGTGAGCAACGTTGACTGAGAAAGTGTGTCTGTTTATCTTTTTAAGATTGGTGAAGCAATCTAATGCAATTTTTGTGGAAGTTGGCTACGGTTGTCCACAATCAAAAAAACAAGAGAGAAATAGACAAAACTTTTAAAAAGTCTCCAGTGATTCTGTAAAAAGAGAAGGAAAACTTTTATGTCAACTATTAATGTCAACTCTTTCCCTCCTCCCCCCTCTCGCCGCCACCAACACCAAAACTTGCTTTTTAGTGTTACCTTTTTAAGCTTTTTTTGTTTTCTTCTCAAGAACTTCATTAAGTTTACTTATGTTTTAATATAGTTTTACGGAAGAATGTTGCTGGTTCTACCAACATTTAACTTTTTTGCTTTCTTTTCCCCTTTTTTATACATTTTCTCTGTTTATTTATAAACACTAAGCTGTCTCTCTCCAAAAAATAACATAAAAACTTTGGTTTATTTGCCTATGTGAAAAAAACTGGGTCGGAATAATACTAAAAAATATATCCTCGTGTAAAAAAAATATTCTGGTTGTTGTGTTGGCCGTTGATGCTGTATTCCTAACTTATGAAGCTGCTCTGCTGCCCTTTTCTATTTTTATTGCTCTCCAGTTTTTTACATTTCGACTACTCTATTTTATATATTGCATTCATGCATGTATTCATTCTCCGACAACTCTCTATGTCGTGATTTAGAGATATTGCTGAGAAATGTGAAGAAAAGTGAATAGAGGGAACGTCACAAAGTTATGACGCTACTTCTACCATCACCACCACCACCGGTACAAGCACACCAGTGACGGTTGAGGTTTGAGAAGCGGATATCAGTTGATATAATCATCATGATGATCATCATCGAACTTGTATGTACCTAAACACTATGTTGCCTCGCTGCTGTGTACTACGTTCTACGTACGTAACCAAAAAAAGAAAGCAGCACATCACTTTCACTGCTTTTTCTGCAAAGTAATAAAGAACACAGGGAGGGAGTAATAGTTCGTTGGAATGAAAGCAAAAAGAAAATAGAGTAAAGCAACTAGACAGTTGTTCTTTTTTATTTTTCATTCAGAATTCAGATCAGTATCTTTTTCTTTTTTGGTATATAAAAAGACATACAGATCACTCACGTAAGTTGTACACCGTGTTATGTCGGGACTCGGGACCTCTCCTTGTGTAAAGAGGCAGGAAAGGAAATAACAACGTTAAGTAAAAGTTACATACAGTTACACTTTTTCAAACAATGTTTTATACGATTGTGTATTTTACTTCTTTTTCTTTAAAACCTCTTTGGCTACTTTATTTCAACCAAATATACAATGTGTGGTAGTAGTAGTATATAGCTTCAGCAGTTGGCTCTTTTTTTTGCTCGCATGCTGTTGAATCCACTTTGGGTTCATAACAACATATGGCATAAGCCACAATATGATGTGTTCTTTGGCCTTTTCTGTCTCAGTTTTTTCTCTGTGGGTCTGTATGTGTTTGTGTGTGCAGACGGGCAAGCGACGGGGATCAAGCCTTCATTTCCATTTAGAATGGCCATAATATGCAAGCAAGCTTTTTATATGGCATAGGGACATGTCTGTAAAAAGTATTGTAAAATGTATGGATGTACATTTCAGAAGCTTTGCTCTTCCAAAAAAATTCTACCTTTTTTAATACATTCATCTTGTGTAGCAGCAGTCGTACGAGTAAGAGCAGTTGAGACAATTTTATAGGTGGATTGGCCATAATACTGCTGGTTGTAAAGTGGTTACACAAGTAGTGGTGGTAGTAATCCCAGCTTTCATGGACGCTTCTTGGACTAGTCGGGTCGCGTTACAAAATGTACTTGAATTAAAGGATGGACAATTCAACCCATAAGATGGACACTAGGACTTTTATTTTTGTGATGTCAAGATTTTTTGGTTGAACGTTGTTGTGTGTATCTATTGCGTTTACACAGTTTTTTCCCATTTTGTGTCAGAGTTTTTCTCATTTCCTCTTAAAAGTTTAAGTGACATGTGTGTGGTTGGGTCTGCTCCTTTGAATCAATGGGGAAAATGTTGCGGCTCAGGCTTTTTACATAAATTGGCTACATGTGGGGGCGAGAGCGGTTTGCGGACTTTTCAAATAAAACGGCAGCGATACATATTATGAAGGCACCGTTTCTTTCAGAGTATCAAGCTATCTTATATACGTTATATGTAATGTCTTTTAAAAAACCAATTCTAAAATGAGTTTATTTAGCCAGCATTATTATGAATCCAACATCATTAAAGACACAAAACAAAGATAGGCAAGACAGCAAAATGCGATAATACTATACTGTAATACCATAAACTACAAAGAAAACAGAGGAAAATACTATTTTTTTGTATATTTTTTTGGTACCGGTTCAGTGTACCATTCAAGATGATTGCTTGCTGAATTTTTTCTTCCTTTTTCCCAGTATGCCCTTCTGAAGAGTTTTTCTAATGGTCGTCTCAAAGAATTGTAAATATTGAACATGAACTACCGCTACCAGTTGTGTTTCTGAACGAACACGTCTAAAAGGAATACGATACGTGAAGGTATGGACAAAGTTTAACTGCAAATGGTAATGGCTCCGTTGATTCTTAGTATTCTCTACTATCTGTCGATCTTGCAACCAAACAAAAAGCGGGGAAAGAAAAACATAAAAACAGGAGAAAAAAGAAGATTCAAACAATGAAAGAGTATAAAAATAGTGATTTTTTGTACACAAAGTATACAATATACCTACATGTTTATGTATACTACACGTTTGTACATTTTATTTCTTTGTAATTCAAAATGCATAGAGTTTGGCTGGAAGCATGTAGGAAATATAGTTATTAGAAGAGTAATACTGAAGGCATTGTTTCTTTTGTGATGTTGAACCATCCATTTCAAGTTGCAATCTTAAAAAGTACAAAGCACTGCATATATTGAATTTCACACCGGAAAACTAGAAACAAAGAGAAATGCGGAAGTGAGAAAAGAGAAGGTGGAAATATTAAAGAGGAAACAAAAAAGGGAGACACAAATTTATGCAGTGTATAAACATTTCGTAGACATACTATAAGTACACATTATACATGTGCATGTACGTTATATATGCATATAACTACTTTTATTGGCGCTGGTACACCGTCTAGAGTATTATTTTTTATTCAGGAAACACGATGCTCTAAACCATACTCGTGTTCAACTTTGACAGTCTCCACCAACTTGAGCGTACTTTCTCTTGTGTGTAGACACCAACGTATATGGTTGTAAGGGTAAATATACGGACCTGCTAGTTGATATACAATTTCTTCCATTTTTATGAATCCATTGTGTCGGTGCACATGTAGAACTGCAGGCTATCATTCAATAGATTTTGGAGAAGATACTGCCCACCACCATCCTAGCCGCCGTTGTCGTCGACTTTCTTCTCGTCTTTTTCTTCGACGCTGACTGAGACTATTTACAGGGAAAAGTTGTATGGAAATGCAGATGTGAGAATGTTGATATGATGCAGCACACAAGAGAGCAAAAGGAGGAAAAAGTTTATATTTCATTGTATTTCATCTTTACTACCGGCGCTCGGTATGGATGGTCTCCTTGAATGAATTTCACGTTTTTTTACTTGCAGACCAAAAATATCATTCCACGACATGCTCACACTAACACTTTGTATTTCCCCTAAAGGATTCCTAGGAATGCTTACATTACACACACACTACAGTGCTACCTAGGATGAATTTGAATTGCAGTAAATGGAAAGTGAATTGGATTTAAACGTAGATCCACATGCTTTCTCCCTTTGCATTTGACTGGCTTCGTGTGTATTACATTTTGGAAAGGTGTGTGTTTGAGAGCTTGTCTTGTGTCTTTAGTCTTTACTCTTCTTACAACCAGTGAAGTAAATTCTCATTGTTTTTTTTTTCATTCTGTCAAACTCACACAAGTAATATGTGGACAGCGTATCTCTGAAAATAATACGAGATTTATAAGAAAAGGAAGAGAATTGGAAGTGTGATTTAAAATACTTATTTCCTAGCAATGTAGATATATGTACGGCCATGTGCAATTCAAAAATTATAGGCACTCAAGTTCTTTCACCTTTCTGTGAGGGGAATACAAGGTGTCTTCTTTTTTATTTATTACGTGTGAAGAAATTGCACACACACATAAGACTTCAAAATGGAGAGGGACTTGGGGACGTTCTCTCTACTGAAAGTTATGAATCACTTCGTAGATATAAAAAGAATAATAATAAGTGGAACCATTTGAGCTGCATTTGACATTTGACAAATGGTCTTTTGATATTAAATTTACTCCAATGAAAACGGCCCACACGTGTATGTATACCTATTTAGGAAAACACACGGTGAGACTCTCAAGTAACGTAACAAATGAGAATTACTCGAAATTTGTATAGGTTTTGTAGAACAAACAGATCTACAAGGATGGATCATTCCCGGGTATTCGCTTGCAATATGGAACAAGTGGTTTAATTTAACATTTATGGGACATTTATAGCGATACTTGGAAATATATTTATAATATAAATATGCTAATATATACGTCAGCCGAAGATATCAACACAATCATGATGCTCATTTCTATATATACGAGATTTTTATTCGTCCAGTTTTAATGCAAATCAAAAGTACATAAAGAGAGCAATAACAGACGAGTGTGTTCCTGTCCTCTTTTTATTCTTCCTCTTGAATTGCTTTCCTGAAAAGGAACTATTAAATAAATTTTATTGGAAAACTGAAAAAGGCACGCAATGATGATAATAGCACCATATACATACATACATGTATACTGCTAGTTTTGTTGTTTGTCGACTTATAATAATACTTTTAACAAGTAAAATTATAAGGAAATCTCTATATAACTGTTAAAATGGAGAAAATCTTGTTTTATTACTATTTCTTCCTTTCCCCAAACACGGCTTGTTGAATTAAATCGATTTTAAGACTGTTGAAAAACTTAGTCGTAACTTTACAAAATCCGTCCAACGTTTCACCGGATAGGTTTCATTATAATCAAATAAAAATCCTAGAGTTTCTAACAGAAAGAGAAAATGCAATCCTATAAAGAGGAAATTTATACCTAGACGTAAACTTGAAAGCGATACCGTCCAATTTCGGGTGCACAAACTATATTGTACACTACGACATCAATCATCATTTGAGTAGTCTTCAAAGCAACAAGCGAGTATGGTGGGGGGCATTGTGACGGTTATTTTCGAACACTTTCTCATTTCTTTTTCTCTGTCTGTATCTTTCCTTCCCTCCATCATCCCGACGAGTATACGAATTTGATTGAACCTTAATTTGCTTTACTAGGTAATAAAATAAGAGCATTTCATCAGACTAATAAAATATATTGTACCACTGACTAAACATCGCAGTAAAACTTCAGCTATTTCTCATGTAATCATAGAATACATATTACACTGTTTTCATCTATTTAGCTAACATCGCCCCACACTCTAAACCAGGAAAGCACATCTATTATCATCTATTTCCCATTTCCACCACTCGTATTATTCCATCGCTATTCTGTATTGTGTGTCATCATTTTTTTGTGATAGAATCAAACGAAATAATCGAAAAATAGGAAAAGAGAAAGACACCCTCCATGCATAAAATTGCACAAATACATTGAAACGAAAGTACGTACATATAAAATAACGTAGTAAAAAATGTGGAACAAAAGAAGCGACAATAACGGAAATGCTAAGCGTCTAACAAACAATATAGATTTACTACTGTGTGTGTGGCTTATTTTTGTTCTTAGTAATAAAAATGCACGTTTTGCAAATTCCAATCCTGTTGGTAATGTAATATCTTGATAGTGAAGGAGAATAATATATAATAAAAATCCCGTAAAGTAGCAAATTACATGTGATTCATGGGCTTTGTTACGGGGGAACAAAATAATAGTGTCATTTACATTCTTGGCAATGATTTGTCTTTTTTTTGCAACGAACAATAGCTGGAAACAAAACTCTACCAACATCAATGCATTGGAAAAAATACAAAACGTTCATTCACCCATCATCCTAGGAATCTTATGTATGTAATTGTATACATATCAGTATCATATTCATATTGTATTCAACTTTCCAGGAATTATAATTCTTTTACTGAAACTGATTATAAAGGATGCAAAACAACAAAACCTGTTAGTATGAAGAAGATTAATTAAACTTATTTATTTACCCAACTCTTAATTTGTGGCAAGGATAAAACAATTTTATGAAGTAATTATGAAAAAACGAAAGTGTAATTAATACAGCAAGGTTTTTTAGTCTGCATACCTAACATCCTTTTGCTGCATCATCCCCTTGTTTTAAAAAGGGAAATGAGAATTTTTGGTACTTTTATGAGCTTACTTTCCTTTCCCACAGCTTTTTTTGAATGAATGACGGAAAACGAAGAATGAGCATCGAAAGCCGAAAAACTAACGAAACTTCATCGTTTTGCTTCTTTATATTACCTCTACACAATAGAATAATAGTAACATGCCTTGTTGTAGTCTCTATATCTACTGTAGTGTATTAGCCATACATTTAGAAAAGCTGTGCTGCAGGGAACTCAGACTTTCCCTAGATTATCGTGGCTTGCCGAGACGGAAACCTCTAAATAAACAAAGAAACTATGCCTCAAGGTTCTTTTCTCCTGTACAACACCGAACGAACAAGAGATTTTTTGGGTAAATTTTGAATGTATATAGTCGCTTGCTTCCTCCAAGAAACAACTTCCTTGCCTTATTAATAAGCCGTTGTATCATACACATATATTCAAGTCTGCTATTAACAAAGAAGTTTTGCATGTACATTTACTGATGGTTTGGTTTGTGATGATGGTCTATCGTTGCCTCGTCGTCTTATACCTATCTGCCTTAGTATAGCATTATATATTGTAAATGTACCCTGAGAGGAGGTCTAAAAACGAGAAGAAATTCAACAACCCAACTTCCTCTCTTTGTTTTTCGTTCCTTCTTTCCCCCATTTTCCTTCTCATTACTACTACGGAAAAGGCTGAGAGCGTTTTTTCTCTCTCTCTCTTGCTTCACTATTCAACATTCTTTTTTCCCGTGGCCTGCTGGCTGGTGGATTAATGCATACGCATTAACTACATCTTAGGTAATGTACAGGAAGGATGGATCGACTCTGCTCTACACATAGTACACACACACACACACATGCGGCCAGACATTCATCTCTCGCTTCTCCACGAGATTTGCAATTTATACGTGAAAGGAAGCTCTGTTTACTTTCATGTGAATAAGAAAGATACAAAAAAAACTGTTGACTCTCTACTCACTATCATCATTTTACTTTATATTGCATTATATATACCATGTTGACTTTTACTACCAAAGCAATGAAAGTCATGAACCTTTCCCCTCTCTTCACTTTTGGGCGAGTGTATATGTTTTAGCATATAACAACGAGCGTGAATTTTATTTGAATATATTTACATTTTACTTTTTCACAAGGACTACTACAGTGCATGGGTGGGCATTGTACTCCATATTCAACAAAACGTACAATTAGAAAAAAATTAAAGGAAGAAACACAATGGGAAACTTTCCCTGTTAGATGAATAGTTAGTGAGGAAAAAATTCGACATTCCTTATTCCATTTCTTTTTTAAATTTTATTAAGAAAAAAACTCTCGTTGAATACAGTTTGTCCTCTGTAATATGTTTAATGTTTGTCTGTACTATACCAGAGCAAGGTTTTTGTTCTACATATATATGTATTGCATCCTGCTAAACAATGCAAAGATGAAATGGGTTGAGTACTTAAATTTAAATTTTGCATCGAGGTATATGTATAATATGCATGTCTAGTAAAGTTACGACTTGTGTACATTTAATACAGAGATAAACAATTGTACATATAATATAAATTGCGCAGCAAAACAAAAACAACTAAAATTGTGGTAAAGTGAAGAGGTGCACTTTTTATAATCTTTCACAACTTTTACACCAAAACAGGAGGAATACCCGGTTTCTCATAATATAATGAACATACAAAGAAGATATATGTTTTTGTCTCTGCTCAGTAAAATCAATTTAGTCTTAATTAAAGTCAAAAGTTTTAGCATTCTTCAGTTTGTGTGCACGCTTAGTACTAATAGCCAGGCTTAAACTGGAATCCCCCTCAAGCAACCAAACACAAAAACTAATAGCATGAAACCATGAAGAGTATACAGATAGCTGTAGCAGCTAAAAAACCCCACACACACCAAAACCCTCCAAAAAAAGATTGGGACGAAATACTAAACCAACACTAAGAAGGAAAACTAGCTTTTTTACTAATTTTCTAGCGTTTCAACGTAGACGACAGCAAAAGAAAAAAAAGACTCAAACGTTTTTCTAGCTTTGTTCGACTTTTCCTTTTCATAGCGCTTGTATAAATTGCACTGCCACAACATGGCCACATTAATATTGCTTTATTTTCGATATTATATTTATGTCGATATGTTGTTTATGGAGCAAGCATTTATTCTATGTAATCTCTAGTGTGCCAAAATCATTACTATACTCTGATGTCTTCATTTGTCTTCTTAATACTCACATTATGTACAACCATAATAATGTCTATATTACATAGTGCATATATACACACGCATCTAACAGCGTGACTGCAGTTCACAAAAATAATATATACCGAAAGGGAATGTACATTTATTTGGAACACCATCAAAAACATTATATTTATAGTGTGTGATGAGTGTACTCATATTCCAAAATGTTGGAGTAAACCATTCTTGCCTTTTTTCCCATCTCACTTTCACTCTCTTAAGAGATGGCTTTATGGCATTGGGGAAAAAAGAAAAAAGGTACGCTAGTGAAGTTGTAGACATTTTCTTACGAGACTTCATTTTGCCTTTTGTTTTAAGCACTACAATCATCAGCAGCAGTTCAGCAAACAGCACAGTAGCAACACAAGAGCAGCAAAGCAAAACAATGTCTTCATTTCATGTTTGTTGGGAGGAAGAAAAAAATAAAAACGGAGCTTCGTTCATTTCGTCGTCTGAGAAGTAGACATGGAATCAGATTGGCTGTGAAAGGATATCCTACTATTTTCTTCTTTCAGTTTGTCCTCATATGTACATGTATGGGAAAACATGCGACAACTTTTTATACGTCTCTATATCTAGCTGAAGTAGAATTTCTGGCAGTTCCAGTTCTACGGATTAATGTCAGTGTGGGACATTGACAACTGATTTTCACAGCGGAAACGAGACTTGTGAAGAAGACGATTTCATGAGGCACAACCAACACATGAAAGCATATATATTTGAATGGGTATATGTATATTTAGCTTATATTAGTAAGCACTATATACAGGAAATCTGTATTACTCTTTCTACTGCTAATGTCACTTCCAATATCCCCTTTTTAGTTTTTTTAGCCATTTATGTTGCTTTTTCTTTAACACAGTTTTTCTATCCAGTTTACGTTCATTATGCCTTTCTTCTACAGACAAGGTTTCATATTAATATTACAAGATTTCCCTATAACCTGCTGATGTAACCTTAAACAATATTTTTCTTTTCGTCCTCGTCTCTGCTGAAGGTTGATATAATACTTAAGACTAAAAAATCTATACTTGTTTCCTTAGGAAAAGAAGCATTTGCGTCTTAGATGGATAAACGCTGTGATTTTCTCTATAGCTTGCCATTTCTTCACTTTCTCCTTTCTTTTCCCAAAGCATTGATATTGTGTCATTCCTGTGTCACATAGAAAATGTCACATTGTCTCTCGCTGCTACAATTTCTCTATAAAAAACTTTATATATTTTATTATTATTAAGGACAGTAGTACTATACTACTCTTCTATCTGCTGCTCATTTTACCATCGTATCGTCTATAAACCTAATACAGTATCTATCCCCCTTTCCCTTGTACACAACTCTTCTTTTTGTATAAAGGGCATAAATACATGTTGTGAAAAGGATTGAAAGAAAAACTTGAAGAAGGGAAAGACTACCTACTTTTCTATGCATGCCAATACCACAGAGGCACATTGAACTAGCATCACTTTTTTTTCTGCAGCTTGTGTGTTTTTGCGTGTGTGCTGAATATCCTAAGGTTGTTCCAAAAGAAGATATTTTGCCTTGGCTGCTGTGCTGCAAGCAAAACACAAGAGCAACTTTATACGGGCCTTCATATTCTTTCAAGTCGATTCTCTCCTGGTTGTTTCTGCAGAGATGTTTTAGTGTGTATAAAAATGTATGTATACTTTTGAAGAAGGGAATATGTATAGTTTTCTTCTCTCTACTTTTCTTTATTCGATTTCTTTCGAATCGAAAAAAAGAGAGGCAAAAGGTCCTCCTCCGTTTTTCTTGGGTTGTTACCCCCTATTTCTCCTTCCTCAATCATCTTGGGACTTTTTTGTGAGCTGCTTCCCTCAAGACTTTCAATACCGGGAGCAGAGAGAAGTAGTAGTTGTTCCACAACCAGAACTTTGTGTGTGCATCCACACATCAGTCAACAACAGAGTAGCAATAAAATAGCTTTGTGCTTTCATCTTCACACATACAAAAAACGACGGGCGAAAGAAAGAAGCACATTTTCTCTTTTCCGTCAAGAAAAAAAACTGGTGTACCCACGTAGTTACCTTTTTTGTCTTTTTTGATATTCTGGGATGGAAAAAAGAAAAGAGCCAAATTTGACAAGGTTTCCATTAACTTGTGTAAAGAAAAATCCATTTGAAGAGGAGGACGTGCATACCTTTCCACTATTACCTTTTTGCTTTCTTCTAAAGCAAAAAAGCGCACGTGGTTAACTTGGCAGTACTAATATAAAAAGGCTCCTGCTGCTGTTTACAGGTGATCCATTTGCCAAAGGTATCACCATCACCCTACTATAGTCTAGGACTTTAGGCTTCACAAATAACATTTCACTTTTTATGAATTTGCAAGGACAAAGAAGATCTCGGTTGATATACATATACATTTACTAGCATAAGGAAACGCTGATGGTTTTGAATGCACAGAATAAGAGATGAGAAATATAGTTTATGTAAAAATTATATAAAACTAAGCTTGAGGTGATAAAATAGGGACAATTTTATGTAGAATATCCATACATGTAAGAATATATTCTACTATAACAAGTTTAAGTTGTTCCCCATTTACAACTAGCTCTTGAGGCATAAAAATGTAGAAAATTGCTTACTGGATGTTCTTTAAAAAAATCCGAATAACAGCAAAAAACAGACATGACTTCACAGTACCAACGGCAAAACTATTCCATTAAGCTTTCTCCTAGATTCACAAAATACTTTATATGATAGTTAAGCAAGTATCTGCCATCATGTTGTTGGCAGCTTGTAACCCAACGGGAAACTAATGTCAAATCCATTGTAATGGATCTGCTAATACATGTATATGCATGCATATGTGTAATGATGACATCGAAATTGCTTAAAGATGAATATGACTAGAGATTTTCGTCTTACATTAGTTTTCTCCGATTTAAGTCTCTTCTAAAAGCTTAGAAAAATGGAAAGAAGAAAAAATCAAGACAGAAGGAAATTGATGATCAATGATTTCGAAATAATTGTGCAATCCATCTAATCAGAAATCTTCAAAGTTTCATAGAATTTGCATTAGACATACATACATACAGGCTAAAACCATTGTTTAGTTTGGCACACAATCCTTCTTCTGTTAGTACACAATGTTTTGTATTTTAGTGCTACGGTTGCTATTCTCTTATTCTCTGCTATGCTATAAGAAAATGACATCTATGAAAATAGGTCTTACTTCTTAATATAAACTTCCCTCAGAGCACTCTTTTTAACTTCCATGCATACACAGCGTAAAATGTATATATATCCTTTGAATACTTTTTATGCTAACTTAACAAAATACATACTTGGCTCTGAGGCTCATGAAATACATCTCATGTCACTTTAAAAATAACAACTTCATCTTCACTAAACATGAGAGGGGTAGGCTCTTCAGTCTTTTCTAGAAACATCAATAAACAACACATTCTTTTCCTTTCTATTTACTTCAACGAAACAAAGGGTACTTCTGTCTTCACTTTTCATCGCTTATATACTACATCACGCACATACATCTAGAATATACATATTTATTTTATAAAAAACTTTCATAAAAATCTTTACACACGAATTGCTATGTATAATACCATACACCTTCACCTTATACTATACGGTTAGTACATATTTAAATTTTCTTTCCCAACAAAAATGCATTTATTCAAGGATGCACAAGGTTAAGTTGTGTGAGTAGAGTTAAATGTTTCTTATCAAAACAATCTACGCCAGCAAACTTTACTAAAAGCTTAATGTTTAGCAAAAACCTCAACAGTGCTTTTAAACGTTGACAGTTTTATGAGATGACAGTAAAGTGCGTTCAGAAATAGTTGTTTTGTTGATCCTTTCTTCCATCATACGTTTAAAAAGAAGAGCTTCGGATGCTACTATGCTATCATGATGATAAAAAGAAAAAAAGGTTAACTTCGCAAAACAGCGTATTTGAAAGTTTCCCTCTTTAATTTATCAAGTCGAAGTTGAAGTTCGTATTTCACTTTACCAGTTGAATTGGATGGAAAGGTTAAAGTAAAAGGTTAATATATAAATGCCCCAGACTGACAACATAGCTAGTGGCTGAGTCTGATATTTGTATGACAAATAGGTTTGTTCAGTTATGCATAAAACGCTTTCATAGAAAGGAAATGTAAACCTTTAACTAACGCTGGCACATATTTTTTTAAACTGGGCAGTCTGTCATCGGCGAAACAAGTCAATGTGGTATGACCTACAGGCATAAGCTGTTGGCTGTTGTGAAACAAGATCACATTTTAATTCAGAATCGAGTAATGACAGCTGCTTAGATATTATCCGGTCCAGTCGCTAAAATATGATAATCAATCCCGCCTTATTAGTACTAAATATTCTACATGGAGTTAGTTCAAACAGCAAATTCAATCTGGAGAAAATAAGAGTCAGTCATTCGGACGAACAACAAAGAGAGATACTATGCACAGAGTTATCAGCATTTTTATTACATTCCACTATACATGTACAACAAAAGAGTTTGACAGCCTAGTTCAAAGCAGAAAACAAACTGTAGAAGGAAACCATATTGCGACTAAAAATGCATGAATTAACATAAAAGCATTTTGGGTCCTTTTTTGAGCCGCTGGGTCAAACAAAAAAGAGATAAAAGGTCCTACAAAAAATTGTAAAGTGACAACTTTGTAAGTAGTTTAAAAAATATATATAAACCACAGCCAAACAAAGAATGACAAGTTTATGCGGGGCGTCACATGCTATAAAAACATGCATGTATTCAAGGTGATGTCTTTGAATCTCATCCCTACACTCACTATTTTTTTGAACATTTTTATGCCTGCTTTTCATGCATGACTAAACTCCTACCTTTCATTTAAAAAGGAAATTCATGTTTCTTTCTCCCTTTTCTACCTTTCTCATCATTTTTCAAGACACAAGATGAGCGCTTCTATAAAGCTTGCCAGGATTTTTTAAACAAGAAAATCACGTATTTCTCTGGTTTGTGTTCTAACAACAAGCGGCAGGATTACAGTGTTAAACTTTGTCACATTTACAATGTCTATGCTTTTTAAATGGAGAATTTCTTGGAATTGAAAAGGTGTCATATCCAAGCATAATAGGAGATGTGGCAGGCAGCATCATATTATCATTATATTTGCAATGTAAATTTCTTACTTTTTATGAATATTTTTGAAAAAACTTTACACATTACATGCAACAAACATTTCACTCCCTGGCAGGTAAGCTTGTGTCAACAGCATTATTTTTTTTAAACCTCTTTTCCTTAATGTCTCCATTAGCAAACGCAACAACAACATTTTATTATATTCGTAACAGCTAGACATTTACTACAATAAAGTTTTTCGACATGAATGAAAATTGGAGAGTTGTTTTCTTGAAGGCAAGAAATATTTGCATAATACAAGGGGATGCACACATGACCCTACATGCTATGCTTTGTGCAGAAGGGAAAAACTAGAAATAAATTTATGCTAAGTATTCTTTACTTTTACTTTTGTATGGTTATAAAAAATGCTGAGTCGCCTTTGAAAATAGAGATCGCATGTATATAGTTATTACACATTCTTTGAATTACAAAACCTGTCTATGTGTAAGCGTAGAACAAAATATAAAACAAAATTGGAAAAGTCAAACGACATTTTTTCCCAAGACTCCGTAAAGAGTGAAATTAAGCGTGCACAAGAAAATAAAAAGAAAGCAAAAATCTCGACTTGGAATTTACATTTATTTTACGAAATTCAGATACTCTACGGTACGGTACGGTAGCATATACATGTAACTTGTAATTTGAAATAAGAAATCATAAAATATGTATATCTGAATGTGAGAAGTTTGTCTTCTGGGTTTATACTACAACTTGAGGGAAGAATTCATTTTAATATTAATATTGATTCTGTAATAAATCTTAGTTGTGCATAATATATCTGTTATATTGACGTTGACATGTAATATGGATTTATAAAAAGTATATTATGGACTCAAATATGAGAAAACAAAATAATGAAAAGTTGTGATTCGAAATCATAACACTGGTGCCACACATGCATAAACACACAATACTACTATTTAGGACACATACTATATTTACTCACTTATGACTCAACTTTTTCTGTATTGACATTCTGGATATTGCTACTTTTTCAATTTTCTCTCAGTATTTACTCAACATTTTTTTGGCCTACATTATTCAACATTCATGAAAACAACTTTTTCTCTTTTGTAAGTAGTATGGTATGTTCAGAGGAACAAGTCCTCCGAATTTGTACTCTATTTACTCTATAGATTGTGACTTTTAGTTTCCCATAAATACAACAAGGCAAGAAGGGTGTATACAAGGAGTTGATACAAAGTGTTTACATTTCTGTCTCCGGTACTCGATACACAAGAAAATTTAGATTTTTCCTTAGCGGACCTTACAAACTTCTTCGGCTGAATAAATAAATTTACTTTGTTGTAGAATTTGCTTCCTGTTTCCTCGCTACCTTCTACTTTTTGTATTAAATACATAGAGTTTCCGTTCCAACTTGTTAGACTTCAACATAACAACAACACTAACAAAAGAAGTACTTGAAGATCGAGAGCAGGAGGAAGAAAATCAGGACAGAGAAAGAAAGAAAAAGAAAAGTTGATCGATCTGCTTCTTCTCAAAAATATATTTTATTTCTTCGGAATATCAGCAAACAACTGTGAATTCCTACACAACCGTCTGCCGCCTTGCCGTAGAGTTACTTCCACTTCACCATCATCGTCATCATCATCATCACTCTCACAGTCTTTAGTACAGGAAGTCTGTATCAAAATATCAAATGAGCTAGGTGTGTATGTCATATCAACACGTAATGGATTTGGTCTCACCATTTCTCCTGGATTTTATGAGAGAAAAGGTTTTCTTTTTACTTTAGGATTTTTCCCTCTATGTTCAATATAAATGTTGACGAGGAGAACGACGAGCTTTCGTTTTATTCCCGTTCTCTAAAAAAAGTAACCACTTTCTCTCCGTCTGGTTATCAGATGTGCTAATGGCGAAAAGCCATTAAGAAATGGTGGTGGAAAGGGAAAGGAAAAAGAGTCTTTGGCTGTTTACTTAGAAAGGACTATAATAACAAGAAGAAGAGTACTCAATGCACTTAAGTTTTTGGAAATATAAATATCTACCTACATATGTATATATTCCAGTGTGTATAACGGAAAGTATCTACCATCCTTAAGAAAAATAATGATAGCGTGCATCTATTTACAGTTATTGTATCTTGTTTGCCTATATTGCCACTCAAAGTTAAAAGAAGGCTTCTTCCCAACAACAAAAAGAGCACAATAAGTAAACAAATAGTTTGCATATTTTGAGTGTGAAACAGAGAGAAAATGTGAGAAAAGGGAGAATGAATGCCTACACGTCGCAGTATCTTTCTTGCTCCTTTGTTCACGTGAGAAGAAATAGAAAAATGTTTACTTTTAGAGTGGAAACCGTGCATAGTATATTATATGGCTTCTCTGTCGTTTTACTCTCTTTCTACACAGTTGAAAATATGTAAATACCCAAATACCCACACGCACTTTTGTACTTTTTAGGATATTAAATGGATTGCTTGCGACTTTTTTTTGGAACAGTGAGCATCTCAAATATTGAACATTATTCATTCTCCTAAAAAGAAAAGTCAAATAGTGCTCATGTTGCTAGATTCATAAATTCTTTATTTTTTATCAAACATGCATAATGTGCAGTGCGTATACACAACCAGACACCAATATATAAAATACGAAAAACCGTCATTGACTCAGCCACGCAAAAATGATCGTGGTTACGAGAACATACACCAGCTGTGGTGTGCCGTTGTGGCCCTTGAGACATATTCGCTATTCATTTACTCATTCTTCATTCAAGCCAATTCAAGTCATGGCAAATGTACATGCATACAACAAAGTAAAAAGAGTAAAAAACGAGTATGAGAGGTGAGAGAGTGAGTGAACAAGAGAGAGATGTGATGATAGCCGTGTACATAAAAGCCATGCTCCTAAAAATGTGATACATGATGGCATGTGAGCTATGTAACGTGGGAGTACTTTCTCTGTGTAATGTTACATGTTATGTATCAGTATCCCAATTATAACAAGAAAATATATCTGTGGTGGTTAGCTGGTGGTGTGAAAAGGAACCCGGTTCAGTGACCCTCGGGATTGTACCACAAAATATATTGCATACATGAGCATTTATGTATGTATGTGAATAAAAAAGGAATGCTTTCTAGCATTTTTCTTTTCCCATAAACTACACACAGCTGTACCCTGGTGGTCTGGTCAATTCATCTTTTTTTCAGAAAAGACGTGTATAAAAATCGGAGATAGATGAGAAAAGCTTTGACATAATATTTTTTCAAGCTTTCTCCAATCTATTTTTATGACTTGTGTGTATCAATATACTCATAAGCCATCAAAAGTGTTTGTCTAGTTTTTTTGGAGTATAAAACGGTTGGTAATATGGTAATAAGAAGTGTATCTGCAAAATCCTATAAAAGCAAATTACATGAAATCATCAGCTGCATGAAATATTGGTTATGAAATCATGATTTTCTACTTTAAGCAGTTTAATAAATTCAGTACTAATAGTCTAATGGCATGTGTATGACCCATATTTCATCTACTTCGTTATAAAACATTATTTGTTTACTTGGCATACATATTTTCTCGTTTTTATGATACCTGCAAGTATTTCAAATGCGCACATAACATTTTACATCGTGCCCATTCGGCACTTTCAATATTAAACCCTACAGCTCACACCAACTGAACTCATTGTTCAAATGATGCTGCAGGGTTTTCATGTGTGGATGGTATCTCTTCATTCGCGCGAAAGTAACCTTAAACTTGTAATTACTCCGAAGAGAGCAAAAGAATTAAAGTTCAGTCTAAAAGTTGAACCCAGCTTACATGAGCAAAACGACTCTCTCATCCGCTATTTGCTCGTAACCTTTTGCTCTCATCATCATCATCCAACCGAGATCAGATCTAATGAAAAGGTCTCCAAGATCCATTTAGCATTCCTGCTGCCCTAAGGTTACATTACATTCTTTCTATCATGCTTGTAGGCTACTTTCTCTACCATTCTCCAGTTTCCATTGCTCTTGTACTTCTAACAACCATTACTATAATCTCTAGAAAAGTATTATCGTTTAAAGCTCAGACACCAAAGTTGCTGCAAAATTCTTCACCGTGTGAATTTAATCCTTTCATTTATTTGTCTCCTTCAATCTTCTTAAGGGCTAATAGCATAGATGTTGGCTGATGTGTCGTGTTAACTACAACTGCACTGTGTAATAAAATAATATGAATAAGAAAATTTCTCACATATTTTGTCGACGTATCACTCGAATTGTTCTGAGCTTTTGAAGACTTACAAGTAAGTCATCTAAAAGCCATTTATTTTTGCATGAGTTGATACAAAAGTAACTATTGGACGAAAAAAGAAGTGGAATCAGAGCACAAACGAGAAACGACACCTAGAATTTCGTTTCTGATGGTGAAAGTGTAGGCGTGTATATGTACGTGTGCATTAGGGATATTATAATTGTATTGTGCCCTGGAAGTGAAATAAAGAATTGTGTGGTGACAATTTACATGTACATCCTTTTTGATTGGATTTTAACCCTTTTTGCTAGTTGACTCACAGTTCGGTAATAGGACTCCCCCGTTCAAGCATCATATCTTCCAGTTCCGTTCTAGCTAGTAAAATCAGCAAAAATATGACTGTAATATATTTTATGTGCAATATTCTTCTTACGTGACTCCCCATCACCAGGGCCAATCTAACAAAATAAAAGTATCTCTAACTATTATGTGCATTATTATGGCAGTGGAAGTGGAGGGAGCAGTCGAATATTTTGTGTTTTACTCCTCCCTCCACCCTACCCACTAGTAACTCACTTCAGCGTATAAAATCCACTAACTATACTAAAAAGTCGTTGTTATTGCTTTTTCTCATTTAAAGAGTGTGTGTAGACACACATGAAAATGGGCTCACCCGAGCAAAAGGAGCAAAAATTAAATGTAAACTGTGAAAGTTGCTTTATGATGTCATGAGCGTATTCACGTACACGTAATACGTAGCAAAAAAAGCAAGCAGTAGACTAAACACAAACACACAAGGCACACACACACAGACACTCACGAGGCCTTGTTATTATTAAAATAGGGAAACAACAAAAGCAGTAAATGAATATCAGGGAACAGTTGAAAACCCTCCTTTTATTCACATAGTCATAATATCGTTTTTTGTCCTAGTTTCCCCTTTGTGCAAGGAATATAATCGGGTAAATAGTTCCCTTTCATTTTATCCTTTTACGCTTTCTCTAAAGTGAACTGAGTTGAGTTGTGAGTTGAACAAAAAAGCAATGAAGCTCCAAAGCTACATCTCCCTCCGTGTGCTCTACTGATGATAATGACGAGCTAAAAAGTCTTATCCCTTCGGTTACTACATACAACACATATTGTAGCACAGATATATTGCTCATATTTACTATAAGTATATTTGATGAGACTACATGTACAATAGTATAAGCTGGGAAAATCCGGAAAACAGAAACTCGAAAGGGAGTAGTTTATACACAATTTTTTTGTCGCTTAGTCTCTCATATAAAAACAACTCATTGTAAAGAGTATAGCACATATTTCTGTTAACACCGGAGTGGGCACAGCAAGCAACTACATCATAGAGTCTGCAATAATAGTACTTATATGTAAAAAATATATATAGTGGAAGAACGTAAATATTTGGTGTGAATGTATACGAACGACGTGTTACTCAGTTTTAGCACCACTTTCATTTCATCTTAGCTGCTCATTCTTTTGGCTTCATGTAGTGAAAACATTACTGAAAGAAGGGAGCTATAATCCGACAAAATAATAATAAAACGGGAAAGGCACAAGTGAAACAAAATGAAACTCTAGTGAATCCTGTCAACGAATAATGAGATTAACTGGGGAATCAAGCTTTGATTTTACGACAGTTTTTGCTACCATAAGTTTATTCCACTAACTTTTTTAAACTCTTTTCATTGCGTATTCTCATGATTGTTGCTGTTGTTTTAACACCTACGCTAATAATAAGGTGCACTATATATACAAACCGTGGAAGATTCATGCATATAAAGCTCAGTTCATGAGTTCGTAAAATATAATGTACATGGCTTCTTCTAATCTGCTGGATTTAATACGTATTCCTAATAATATTAAAATGTGCAGATTTTTGTTCATTCATGAAATTCGTTACATGACCTGAGCGTACCTATTTTTCTCTCTATTATCCTTCGACTTTCTAGGTTTTATCCGAAAGAACATATCTTCTCATCACGAAACAAAATTAAAGGTATATATGTGTAGTTACGTGAATGGTCTTTTGCAATATTCTTTTGTCATCCCAAAAGAGTTTGTGTGATGACTATCAAACTACTAAAACTTATATTTTCCTGTTACAAAACGAACAAGAGAGAAAGAGAGCTGTTGAAGAAAGTTTTGTTGTTGTTAGTACAGAAGAAGGACTGTGTCGTAGGAAGTAAAAAACTTGGACCCTTCAAGGTGGAGTAGCACAAACATATACACGTACTATGCAGCTTTCATAAAGTCTAGCGACAGTTTTGGGGCAGTTCCAGTCGTTAACACGACAGCTTTCTCGACAACACGACATCTCATTCACTCTATCACCAAAAAGTACAGTCAAGTGACTCTATTCGTTATATATAACCTACCTAAAAATCTACTGCTATTTAGCAGTAAAGCGAGGCAGGGAGCTCTTTCTTTATTTTCTCCTGCTCAGATTTTTCTTTGTCTTTTCTCAGGAAAATCGAGGGAAAGAGCAAGTTTGTGCGAACGCCGAGCAGGAGACAAACTAATAATGTAATATTATTGCACTTTTGTGCTTTAGGATTACTCTTTTTCCAGAGCTATAGCAGCTTTTGTGATTGTAACTGCGTAGGAGAGGCGATGAGTGAATTGCTACAGGAAACACATGGAAAGTTATATTCCTTTCTAGTTATGTAGCAAGTCTCTTGGTTCCGTATTTTATACGTCGTATACACCTGACTCTTCTATGAGAAGTTAGAATGTGGTAAGATAATGTGAAAACATGGCGTATTAAGGTCATATATAAAAAGAACTCTGAAAGTTGAGATGGAGATGATGACTTTTTTTACCCAGAACCCAGTGAAAGGTGCACATGGTGTCTTTAAGGACACAAAAAAGATGAGTAGTAGAGACAGAAATAACTGGAATGAAAGGAGAAAATACTTTCTACAGATTTACTTTATAATAAGAGCTTGCGCCCACGAGCAGATTTTTCTCTTCAATTTTAGTTCACCCACACAAAACATTTTATACAATCTAATGTAATGTATCTTTATAGTCCCTCAAAATATTATTTTTGTGCGAGACAAAAATATTTGAGGCATATAAACATACTGTATACTGGAGGTCAACTACATCTATATATATAGCATAAACTTGCTATACATGAGAATCTAGAGTCGAAAGAAAGGAGGCATGAGAAGGATTTACTTTGTTTTGAGCTTTAGCTTTCCCCTTTATTTTATCTGGAGATTATGCGTTGACTTTTGGATTTGATACTTGAGCCACTACCAGTCTGGAAGAGGAGAGTCGTATGTTTGCAAGCGGATGCACTACCGTTCTGGCATATCATTATTTCAAAGAAAGATATCACGACAAAAGTTGCAACCATTAGATGATCTAGCTCTAAAAAAATTATACTATTATTTTACTATATGCAAGTAATTTTTAAAAGATAATTGAAAGCTTTATGCTTGAAATTTTAACAAAAACAAAAATTGTTCCACGCATCACGCAAACATTTTCTAGTAATTTAGTTAAGTATATATTCAAATGTGAAAAGATTTCTTAATGTTTGCCAAAGTAAATCATTAGGAAATGGTCAAATAATAGCAAATATTTTGATTTTTTTGACTAGTTGTTTATTTTTGCATTTTAATAATGGAAAAACTAATTTAAGAATAGATCTTGTTCACCAAAATAATCAATATAACTTTCTCATTAATCAAAACTTTCAGCATTAATATTAACAATGCAATGTAGTAAAATGTAATCATGCATTATTGTAAATAGTTCAAATGAAATAAACTAAAAGTTTTTTTGAATTTCCCAGAACAATCCGAAGTAGAAATAAAATAATCAGCATAGTTGCTGTTTGTTTTCCAACTTGCAAAAGAACTACATAAGTCTAAATTCTGCTTTGGTTTTGGTTTGAGAAAAACAAAATAGCGCATACATGCAATACATATATATCGTTCTAAATTAAACTCCTGAGCTTACGACTTACTTCGTTCAAGAAATATAACGTTTAAATTATTACTTATTACAACTTGTCAGCACGATAGTTTTTATAGTTTATAGAATGTATAAATTTTGTTCAGTCAGTCAGTAACACCTAATTCAAAACAAAGTCTTCATAAATAAACTTTTATATAGAAAAAAGTTCAATTCTATAGACAATAAATATATAATATAGACAACGTATATGCTCATTATTAACCTGGATTTTATAATTTATGGCCGAATAAACATTTCCTGGCCAGATGCTGTCCTTTTTTATTTAAGACTACGTGAATCAGCTTCCTTTTTGAAGCATCCAATTTTATACTGACTTTTCCTTAGCCGTTACTTGAAAGGAAAATAGATAATACTGATAGAGAGAAAAGAATAAAAAAAGGAAAAGTTAAAAAAAATATACCGGAAAAAGAGGATTTACTGGTACTAGAAGATGAAACCGTCAACGTTATTATGTTACATTGCCTCATTGCCCGATTTCAGTATCTTTTAGTCTTAGCGCAGAAGCTACCCAATACAATCCCGCAAATATTACAGTGTAAAGAACGTTTTCTTGAACCATTCAGTGCCAAAATTGGACATTGCTGCGTTACATTTACATTACGAATGGATTTACAACAGCATGAACATTTTACAGCATTACACAAAACAGAAATGTGGGTTTTTGTGTGGGTGGATATTTTATCAAAAACAATATCACTTTCAGTTGTTCTCATTCTCAGCCGGTTTATCAATCTTCACTAAAAACGCAAATAATACCAACGTGAGAATCAATTGGATTTAGATTGAGCCGTTATATTTCAACTCTTATGTTTGCGACGTTTACACTGTGTCAGTGCGAGTTCCCTAATATCTTGCTTCCCCCACTATACAAAATTATCTGTCGCAAGCAAAGCTGAAAAAATTGTTCGACCGTACCGTATATCCGTACAATCGAACAATACAGAATTTTACCCCGTACCGTACA
>JAQFZG010000879.1:0-25754 GCA_034695465.1 Entomobrya nicoleti | reverse complement strand
TTTGCACCAAATGCAACTTTTTAAAACTGGATTTGCAACAAAATAAAATATTTATTTGCATCTTTTGCCTCTCTCTAATGATTTGATGAACAGAGCTGTACTATTTTGGAATATTGGCATAATCTTACGTTGCCCCAGATTCCCTTTATCACGATGAGCATCCAACATTCTTTATTCTACTTATTTTTTATGTATTATTCGCACTGAAACATACTTAATACCTACATAGGTGATAATTGATACACTACAAAATAAAAGCGTGGCATTGCTTGACCTCAACTTTAATAGCATCCACATACAAAAATACGTTGTGCGACAGCAGTAGACTTGGATGGAAATGCAAGGAAAAAATCATAAAAGGCCATTGTTGCAAGTTCAATAAACAAATGGTAAACAGTATCAAAATATATTTATTGGGAACTCTATTAATAATCAATTTATTTCACTGATTAAAGCCAAATTCAAATAAATTCAAATGTTTTACAAATTATTTAGAAAAATGTATTTTTCAATTACAGTTATAAGCTTCACATAGTAGCACTAATAATAAGAGAATTTATTTTCACCTTTTACAAGTTTTGGAAAAGCACAAAAAGATTTAGGTAATGGTAATTTTTATGTTTGGTTAATTATGTGTGTGCTTTAGCTGATTAGTTCAAATAGTTGATAAGCACAAAAACTCACACAGAAATAAGATTAAGTAACTTGCTTCTGAGTTGACATATTAATAGTGAGATGAATTGGATATAGGAAAATGTAAAGAGAAAAATTATGTGGGAAACAACATTGTTTTGAAAATCATCTTCGTTTCGTTTGTTCCTTTGTCGGTTTACGAGAAATGAAATTAAAGTTAGAAAATTAGAAATTAGTTTTGTTTTTGCTACTTTGCTAACACTAATAAATATTTTCACGTATTAGTAGTGTCAACCTAAAGCATCTTTTGTGATTCAATCAAAACACTAAAATGACAAGATATTAATTTAATTACTTAATAATAGTCCATATGTTAATTATTCAACAGATTTTACAAAATATACATTGGTAACAATTTAAACTTTTAATTAAACTGCCGAGAAAGGTGTGGCTACTTTTATTCCCTGTCTGGTCACAATAATGAAAAACATTAGTGTTTCCTTAATCGGAATAAAATCTTCACCAGCACCAAGCCCGTTTCTAAGGAAAACACTGTCTAAAAATAGTAAGGATATGTTGTGTTCAATAGTTGGGTTGCATAGAAGAGCCAAGTAAAGTTTACTGCAAAGTAAAATTAAGAGCAATTCTTAGCAACCAGTTTATGATGATTATTGGTAATATTATTATTACAAACTAATCGCTAATCAATTATCAGCTAATCTAAGCCTATTTTACGATCTACACTTTACACGACGATAAAAAACACACACCACAGCGATGAGCTATAATAATCATGATAGTTTATGTACGAGTACATATGGTATCATCAAGTATTGTCTAAAATGCTGCTCATATCTACAAAATATCTAATGTAACTAACTATTTTATGTTATACTAATTAGAATTTCGCTAAACTTGCACGTTATCCGTTTTCAGCTATTTTTAATTCATCAAATTGATAACTTTTACAGAATTTCCTACGCATCGTGGCCAATTTGCTACGTTTCTACAACCAATTATTTAGTAATAAAAATTTCTTTATGATGAACAGTTAATTTTACCACAATATTCTTATTATTAGTAGTATTACAGTTTTATTGTAAAGAAAATCATGACTATTAATAGCTAAACAATCTAGTAAAGAACTTTTATTTTTTCAAGAAAGAACTCGATTATCGATATTTTATGACAATCAACACTTTCCCTGAAATATATTTTGTTTCCACTCATTTTAAATTTACTATCCATTATCATAAGTAAAACATTAGCTTTGACGAAGTCATTTTGTCTGTTTTAGAACGGCATTTTTTATTTTTTTCGCCAAGACAAGCCTTGGCAAAGGATTTTTTGGTAGAATATACAAACTATTTAATTATACTTATTAATGTATTATTATTATTGAAGTCATTATTGGGATTATATGATGTAAAGTTAAGATAATGTGAAATATATTAGTATACTTCTATTTTTTTTGAAACTTTGCAAATGTTTGCGTTACAAAATTGTCCCGCACAAAACAACACATTGATACTACTTTTAGCAATAATAATAAAGTTAATATAGCTACACTAATGTTGTGATAACTGATAAGATAAGATACTTATGGACGAACACACGTCATCCTTCATATTCATGATCAGATTCTTCATTTTCCTCATCATCAAGCAGCCAGCAATCCATTTACCAACAACATCATCATAAAGTCATACATTTCTTTCCGAATATTCAATAGAAAATCATTTTCTATAATTTTAATTTTTTACATTTCTAAGTTTCATACAATTACTTAGTAAAACCGTAGATCAAAAGTAATATTGGTATTGTTACTATTAATGGTGTATATTTAAAGTAAATTATTAGTTACAAAGTAAAACGTTATGATGATGAGAGATGAAAAATAAGGACGACTTCAAAAGGTTAGACAATTCTAATATTTTCCTGGGGGAGTGCCTTTCCTCTGGTGAAAGGGATATTTGGGTTATTCTAGAGTGTTGTCATCTCTGACGAAAGAGCATTTGCTGGACCTCTGATCTCTTCCAGATTGATTTCTGGTCGTACCAACAACTTGAATTTCTGTATTGGGGCGAGATGAGAAAATATTGATAAAAATAAATAAACCTCTTTGAGAACTCCCACTTGGCTTAGCTATTTTTTCATTAGTTTTTTTACCGTTTCAAAATCTCCTGGTGTTGTACGCCATATCCAAATGGCATATCCGGGTATACACAACATCGAGGTGAGAGCAGTAAACCAACCAAACAAGTGAGCTATGAATGGGTAGCGGTAGTCCAAGTATTTAATTTCCGACCATGAGAATAAACTGAAGAAGAATACTCCCTGCGAATATAATACGAAAAATTATTACTTCCACTTAAATTTGCAATTTCCATCATCTGAAATAAGTAGAGATGCATACACAGCAAATAGTTGGAGTAGTGATGACCCAGCAGAACTTCCACCATGAAATCGGGTAGTATCCAATCATGTCACGAATAGCTTCGTAAAATCTGTTAACGCCAAAAGCCCATGAAAAGGCAATACATTCGAAGAAGATAACCCACAACAGAACCAATCCACTGACAGCATAAGAATCCAGCAGTTGGAAGACGTACATTCCGCCCTAACATAACAAAAATGGTTGTAAAACCTAAATGATTTATATGTATACCAAGCTGACTGTGATAAATCACACGAGAAATCAAAAAACATACTCTAGTGACGCAAGCCAATCCGACAAGGTAAGAGATCATACAAACAACAGCAATGAACGCTTCCTTCCTTCGCCGCAACAAGTGTGGCCACTCGTCGACCATAGCGGTAATGAATCCTTCAAGAGTGCAAAACTGCGAGTCGAGCCCAATAAAAAGCAACATGACGAAAAACAGACAAGACCAGAGCGTCGGCCACGGCAGCTCAAGTACGGCAGATGGATACACCAAAAATGCCAAACCAGGCCCTGTGTAAATCATCGATTCCCAATCATTATTCGACTTTTTTTCCTTTTCGAGATTTCGCAGTTTGTTTTTCTTTCTTTGTGCTAAATAAAAATTTCCAACTCACCAGAGACTGCTACCTCGGATACAGGCTTGTTTTGTGTGTGTGCCATGAAGCCAATAACGGAAAAGATGACAAAACCAGCAAAGAAACTGGTGCATGAGTTGATACAGCAAACTGTGAGCGCATCCTTGTAGACGTTATTGTTGTATTTATTGTAGGAGCCCAAAGCGATCAGTGTGCCCAGACCAAGACCATACGAAAAGAAGATTTGCGTAACCGCGTCAACCCATACTTGGGAGTCGCCTAGTTTACTCAGATCCGGATTCAGATAGTATTTAATCCCCATGAATGCTCCAGGAAGGGTGATACCACGTACCAGCAAAACAGTCAAAAGAACGTATGGGAAGAGGGCAGTGAAATATACAACTTTACCAGTCCATTTTACACCTTTCCAGATACAAAAGTAGCACATGATCCAAACCAAAAGGAGGGTTCCAGCTAATTCCCATCTTACTTCGCCCATTTCCTCCACACCAGTTGAAATGTTGAGTACTCGACGTCTACGAGAGAGAAGAAGACGACAATTTTATTAGCGTTATTAAAAATAACCATTATACCATTATGCTATTTCACTCACTCCCAAAATTCCTTCACTGGATCGGTGAGGTTCCTCAATGGAATACCTGTTCGTCCACCAATATTACATAAGGTTACATTCACCCCATTTACCAGTTGACTCGTGCAATGATCCTCACGGCGAACCGTTTGATTTACACAGAGATCGGTGTTCCATTTGTTGCTGCAGTCACTCCATGGCAGCTCTACATATAACAACAATGTACACTCCCTTTAGCATTTTTCAATAACCAATCCTTCTATTTCCTTTCAAAAAACGGCAAACGAATTCATATTGACAAGCTTTTTGTAAGCGTTCTACATTATTTCATTAGACAACAAAAGCGACCAGCAAGTTTATTAGAGCACGTTTTACAATATTGAGTGATTTTCCTCAGCTTGCTAAATTTCTTAAAAAATTCACATCTCGTTTCTCATCCATCGCATCACGTCCTCACTCTGGAATTCAAATTTATTTCAAGCAAACCCATCCAGCACGTTTTTTTCTCTTCGGTTCTTGTTTCGCACGAATCAAATTTAGAAAAAAGATGAAGATGATGATGGGCGTATAACTTTTATTACATCGTACTTGAAAGTAAAAAAAAATCATGGACTGTTGCTCAATGCTTCTTGTCTTCCTAAAATATCTTCGTCGATGCATATCTTCACTTAAATCAGTAAAAATAATTGCAGTTTGCTCAACCTCTTTACCCCCAACTCGTGCTTACCAAAGGGCTTTCCATTTTCTACAAGTAGACGAGAAGCAAATGCAAATATGTATGAAAATATGCAAGTTAAGTCAAGTCGCATAAACATATTAGATGCTTTATAGCCATAATCCCATCATCAGACATTTCATCCATTTTTTTTCTTCAGAACTATTAATCATCCACCATGTACTGACTCTTTTGAATGATTATCTTAATCAAAATAAATGTAATAGATGTCTAATACACATTCATGAACATGTGTTCTTTGGAGTAAATATATTGTAATACTAATTTTTAAAACAGGCTATGTTACAATGATCTACGAGTGTTTCATGAAATTATGCTACAAGTTGAATTATTATTGAAACGCAAACTCATGCCAGATTAGTATCGCAGGTATCACATCTGGTGTAGTCATCAACATCGTCATAACATCTTCGTCTCCCCAGTTTCTTTGCCTTTCTTAGCCACTTTTCTCTCTCAACTACACGCAACAAAGAGTTTATGTTTTTTTTTCAAGAAGTATTTCTTCAAGCAATAACGTTTTTTTAAATCTCAAAAGCATATGCGTAACCTTACATAACCAAGTTTAGCTTGTAGCGGACTGCATCATGAAAAATCGCAAAATATATTATTCAAGAAAAAAAATCATGTTTCTAATAACTAACTTGCACTGAACGACATAATGAAGTAAAATATAGCCCAAGCCAAGACGACGATATAATAGATATTCATCCAGCATGACATAACTGCCGCGGCGTAGCCCACACCTGTAATTCATAAAAATTAAAATGTAATCATTTTCTTAATGAGAAAGTGGTAGCTTTCATAAAAGCAATCAAAATCAATATACCTTGTCTTGTATGCACATTAATATCAATCTTAAGAATTTACTAAAAATGCTTTTGGGTTCATTCACTAAAACTAGTATTAAAAGTGTTATTTTACCCTTAAAAATTGGCGTCAGTTTCCATACACCCAGTCCTCCGATTGTAAGAAATTGGCCTACAGATAATTCCATAAAGAACATTGGTATGCCACCCAGAATCACCGTCAGCACATACGGCACAAGGAAAGCACCTAATTAAAATATAACAAAAAATATATCTGCATAATATTTCATTTTACTAAACGTATGTAGTACATTGACAGACAACTAAACTTCTGATTATCTTTAACATTAGAAACATGATCAGCAGCTTGTTCTGATTTTTTTTCTTTTCATATCAAATTTACATCACCGCAAACCTTGTTTGATCTTTTGACTGCAAATTCCATTACGCTTTTCGTATATATTTTTCCACAAAATAAATAAATCTGTTGATTTGCTTAACCTTCATACTAAACTTGACAGGTCTTAAAGTTTAGGGTCAAATCAATCAATATAAATATCACGTCAACTGAGAACTTTTAATGTGTACACACATTCATTCGAAATGTAAGAAAAATCTGAATCTAGATCAGCAACGAAAAAAAGAAAGAATGAGTGTTATGACTTGGAACGAGAGAAGATATCTTGCGAAATTTACGGTATTATTTCAAAGGATAAGAAGATAAGACAACTTGTCTCCTTAGCATCACGACACATTTGTTTTAGAAAAATATATCGCATTAACCAAGACATATTACATTTGACAAACTTGTGAACGCCATGATCTTTCCACACAAAGATGAGGATTGATCATGTAAAGAAAGGAAAGCACAGAAAACTGTCAATCATAATATATTATTTTAAAACGGATAATTGCCTACGAGTTTTTTTCTAATCGCAGGTTTATCATGCAAACATTTGTCATCATAGGGGCACTGTAGTGGGCACATGATTCTGCCACTGCTGCCGCCGATTATTATTAACATAATTACAATTAGAATTGATGATATTTTTCTAACGAACATGTCTGCAGTGCATGAAGTGAAAGAAAGAGAAAAAATATATATAAAGAAATGCTTTACCTCCTCCATTTTTGTAGCAGAGGTAAGGGAATCGCCACACGTTACCCAAGCCAATGGCAAGACCGACGGTGGACATGATAAAGTCTAGTTTGGATGACCACGACCCTCTTTCAGGTACATCCTTGTCCTTATCCTCGTGAAGTTGGGCGATCACGGTGTTCGTCATTTTGGGTGATGTTGCACTTCCTGACTCGCTTCCGTTAGAGGTTAATTGGTTTATCTCCATAGCTATTAAGGCCTGTTGTTGAGCAGATGATGACGCGCCACCACCTGGCTTATCACTCATCTCCTCTAAAACGAAACTACTCCACTAACCACCTCTCTCTCTCTTTCCCCACTTTCTTCTTTGTCTTTATTCAACTTGGACACTTTCCACTTTCTTTTCAGCAAATCTTAATCAAATATTTAAATAAATACACAAAATATTAAGCTTTCATTAAAGGAACCAGTATTATACGTGTAATTTATAGCTTTGTCAACTCCTTGCACCTGTACACATATTACTTTCAAAATTATGGATCACTGCGCTTTTAAAAAAATGAAATGCGCATATTACGATCGAGTTCACTAACTTAAATCTATAAAGAGACAATTGCTAACACCAAAAAATTGAACGTGAAAAATCACAGAAAAAAATACAGAAGTACTGTAGTAGCAGTATGTATATATTTAACACAAGTCGTTATATATTTTATTAGTTTTTTTATAACGGTATCATCAACCAGAGCGATTCTGATTTACGGGATGAACCAAAAAAAACGACGCAGCGTTGTTACTATAAGTATGATGTGAGATGATATAACATCACAAATCTACAAAATAATATTTATACACACAGTACATTTATTTAAGAGTATATATGAAATAGACTTTTATGTTACAGTGTAGAGAAAAAGGTGCCTGGAGCACCATACACAGCGGCTTTTTAGCTTCAAAACTTTGAGCTCTAAGTACAGATTTTTTTATAGCGTTGTTATTGTGGTGGTGGTAGCGCTTCAAATTCTACTGGTTGGATAGAATGGAGCGTTAAATTGCGGAAGTGTCAATTATACCTTCCAAAAGCAACCCTCCATTTGAATCTCTCTGACTGACTAAAAAAGTTGTAAATTTGCTAGAGAATAAGATACAGTGGACACGACACGACACAAGTCACAGAGTCACCCAACGAAACACTCTCCGTCAGCAGACTGAGAGCTTCCCGAGATAAATGTTGCTCTGGGTGCACATTGTGCTTGTCCATACAAAATATACAATATGGCCATTTAAAATGAAAGTGTCTTCATCTTCCACTTTGTTGCCTTTGTGGGCTAGATTGGAAGGATGATGATGATGATGGTGGTGGACCAATGGTCCATGCAAAAAAACTCGTCGACCATATAGCTTTATCTTCATTACTCTCCCTCTTTTATTAGTACTTTACATGGCTACTTTCATATTACTCATAAAAAGACGACGAGCTCGTTAATGCTGTGATCTGTGATGCCGATGCCGATGGTGATAGAAAAGATAGCAATGTTTTTTCTGTGGGTTGCCTTATGTATTGATAATTGTGACGGTTTAGTACTATGATCATAATTGTGATATTGACGATGACATGCATAATAATATACACACTACACACCATTATCTTTTTTTCTTGTGTTCTTATATCGCTACTGGGATTGAATGGCCGCTTGGAGGTTCAATTTTAAATAGATCTGGACTGACTAACATACCATCATCATGTCATCGCAAAGATGATAGATGTTTTTCTAAATGACACACGGTCTTCTGCTACTGATTTGCAAGATGATATTATTATTATGCTTCTGAGGATGTCTATTGCTTAATTCAGAGAAGAAACCACCCTGAAACTATTTTTTATTATTTCAGTTTTTTACGATTGCCGATTATTCTTTTATTTCTTCAGTTTTAACTAGATATGATCACTAAAACGTTTGACTTATGACTCGCACCTTTAGTCGCGGTAAATTTAGTATTAATTTTTGAAATTTATGTGCTTTAATTTTGGTCATCGATCATTTTGTCGGCTGTCGGCAACTCACAAAAAATACATTTGACAAGGTTGAGTAAAGAGGACTTTTTATGAGACGGCGATAAGTTTTAATGAGCTTGACTTTATGTTCTCATTTTAAACATTTCCTACTTTTTGGATTTTTTTGCAATTCATTACAGATGGTATCGAAAAACGAGATTAAATACTAATCAAATTACTTGGTGGTATACAAGCAGAAAAAAAATATGGGAGAAAATTTATGAGACTGCGTACTTTCACTTGGGATTTTTAACTTATTTTTTTAAACTTAAATGAATGGGCCATCATTTGCATGTCGAATTTTTTAAAAACATTTCGACGATTTGGTCATCGATTTTTCTTGCAGTCGCCTTGTTTTATGACTTTTTTTTATTAAGGTAATATTATAAAATTTTCAGAAGAAATTTAGACATGAAAAATCGACATCTTTGTCAGTTTGGAAACATTGTCTAGTTTTCCAAGTTACTGAATTTTGTATGAGTCCTTGACACATCAGAATGATTTAGTGGAGTTACGGTTCAAGTAACCCTGAAAAAAACGAAAGTCAAATTGTAGAATGAGCTACTGTAGCCATTCGTTTTTATGATGTCATTTTACAATATGCTCATCGTCTCCGTACAGATCTAAAGGCGCATGTATGCATGTGTATAATATCATATCAGTACGTTATTGCTCGGCTTGTATCATTTTCATGTCACCCACCATTACATCCTCATTAAAGATAGATTTTTGCGTGTGGAGGCGATCATCGTCATGAGATGAGGTGGAGAATGATCATTGTCGCGTTTGATGGTAGTTATTACACAGTTTCTCCTGTCACTTTAAAAGCTCTTAAATGTCGACCTCACACATGCACTGTTTCATATGAAATGAAGAGGTTCCTTATACCAGCAAGAACAAGAGATGCACTCTGCGCGTCGAAAATGTAAAATCTTACATTGTTTTATTATGTTATACATCTTTCTACGTCTTTGAAAATTATATAAATAAAACAGAAAATAGCGCTCCTACAGTAATAATAACGACTCGGTTGGAAGTGCAATGAAATTAAATGTCTAGTAGAAAACTGCTGCTTAGCATTATGAGGATGAACAGGGTTTTTTTTAAATAGACGCCTATTAAAATGAAGTATGAGAGGTTGTGTTACACGGTTTAATTGAATGATTACAGGTAATGATGTTTCGAACGCGACAAGTTCATGATTCTACAAGAAATGAAACATTTTTTCTTGTAAATTTTGAACAGTAATTTTAATTGAGATATATGCAAGTATGTATATAGCTAAATATAATAGCTTGTATCACAAAAATATAATAAGGTAATGGATATACCTTTTATATTTAGACTCATATGGTATGTGTTACACAGGAAATGATCACTTTATTCATATAAGTGCACAATTACTTGGATGTCTGCGAAAACGCCAAGTCGACTCATAAAGCTGTCAGTGTCGGTTACTATATTTCATTCACAGCTCTAGCCAACATCTCCACTCAGCGATCAAAAATATCTCAACCAAAAAATGTACGACTACGTTCACTGTCTCTACACATAATTTAAAACGATTGAGCTGTATTGAGACTCATGAAAAATGTTATGCCAAATGAAGTTTTCAACGTTTTGACTTTACATGCTAAGTGTAATGACAACCCTTGAGAAGAATGCTTTCGTCTACAATGAACTTGTCACTTCCTTGAGAAAATCTATTTTTCAAAAGATGCAAGAGAGATATGGAGCGAGAGTTGGAGTGAAAGTAATAGAAATTGTCATTTATTTTACATATACTTACCTTAGAAATGCACAAGCAATACTTTCCTTTTGCCTTCTCTCCAGAAAAAGAAGTTGGGGTTTGCTTTTCAACCTGTTGCTTCCTTTCAGCTTGCTTTCTTCTTTACTTCCTTTATAAAAGCTTTACAAGAAAGCACAAAAAAACTGAGATTATTTTACGGAACGCTTGTTGAATGTTCACTTGTCTAATGTCAGTCAACTGTCAGGATTTCCTTTTGTACTTGCTTTTTGTCTAATATTTGTGCGTCCCAAAGGGATGTCGACTGGGGCGCAATAAAGTATTTTTTTGTAAAAGAGTCTTCAGGCAATTAGCCTGAGGTATTGATATACTGTCTTATCACGTTTACATGAAATACGCAATGCTCCTTTCTTTCTTTCAACTCACTGTCACACAAAAATATGTACAAAAAAATACTTTCAACGGTTGGAAAATAAATTGCTTTCTTTTTTGTCAAAGCTTTCTCTTTGATGAACACAGAGCTTTAAGAGCCGAGTCTTGTATCAGGAGAAAAGAATAAGAGAAGAAAAAAATACTCGTCACGCTGCTTGAGTCCAAAATGAGCAAGTACTTGTGGAAATATTTTAAAGTTAAAACAACAATTACTATTAGTTTAAGAAAAAAAAGTAAACACTGCTGCTAAATACCAATGGAAAGTCTCTTTATTTCAAATTGAGAGGAGTTGCTCGCACACACTTATTGTTCTCTTTCTTTTTGTAGTTAGGAAGATGTACGTATACAAGAGTCACAAACAGAATGTTATATTGTGATAACGGAAGAACTGAGGAACAAGAAGAGCCTCCGAACTGAGGTTTTATTTTTTAAGAGGAAATAAGTTTGAAATATGTGAATGAACGTGAACAACAATGCAAAAGCACACCAACGCAGCACAAAAGGAATGTGATCATGCCTCGCTGAAGGGTTGCAGCCAAGTGTTGTCCTTCTTCACAAGTGCAGGAGATGAAAGTGGACACACATGATACATAAAAACGAGCTTTTTCTCCTCCTCGTCTAGCAGTGAATGTACTTTTTTCAACCCCAACAGAAGCAACACGATGCAAAAAAAATTGTCTGCCTTAGTCTATGAGAAAGGGTGACGGCGACAAGAACGACGTATAATGACGAATGACCATTTTATCAGGATCATGAAGACCATCATAACGACGGCGTTGGAATTGGAAATGATGATCCAGTAGCAGTAGGAATACAGCAACAAAGAGGCCCATTCTATTCTATTTCTCTTTTCTCACCCTTTCTTCCATTTACCAGCGTACTACATTTGTTGTAAACTAGCGTATTGTGGAAGCATGCATTGGCAATAATGCCCATTATATAAATGATGTGTGTGAGATTTCAAGTGTGTTTGTGTGTGAGCTCACACACAGACAAATTTTTATGACCGACACGACACACAATGAGCGAATTGATGGACTTAGATTTTCTAATGGTTAGCACACAGTCAACAATATGTACTCCACAGTTTTTTTTATAGTTACGTAAGTAATATAATGTAGCATTTGCATAAATGCAGTCATAATATCACGTATTGTTACTGGGGCTATCTGCTGCTACCTATACAACATCCAGAGCCGGGTTTACATTTTCAACATCATATAATTATCACAACGGACGAGGAGCATATTTCAAGCGGAACCAAATGTACGACAACAAACGGAAGCAGACACCATCCATCCAACACTAGTTCATAATCCAGCAGTTCAAATTGGGTTCTCAAAATGTTGATTATGATTATGTTGATGATGATGATGAGGAGGATGATGTGTACTTTTTCAGCGGAGGCAGATTTTTTTAGAGAAAAAATACTAAAACTTGTTCGATAAAAATCGTATATATGATAGTTTTGCATAATTTGTACATTACATTAATGCACTCCACCTCTGTTGTTGACTAGAGGCAGTTTTTCAAAAGGGGATGACGTTGGAACAACGATTTTTATTATTTTTTAGTGATTAGTGTTAGTTGAAGCATCATAATCCACTCAACTTTACATGAACAGCTCAACTTGTATCAGTTTTATTGACATGGAATGTTGAGCTACTAATTAGTCAGCAAACTTGCTCTCTTAACGCGAGTCTCTCCTCGGTTGCTTGCTCTCAGACTCATTATTCACAGCAATTATTATTGCTATTATCCTAATCATGAACTGCTAGTATTAAACTTACTCCGTCCTCCAGTCAGCGATACTGACTGAGATGACATGGTACTTCTTCTGCTGCTCGTGTTCATCTCACAGGAGGCATATGGTCTAGTCCCCCTGCTCATATTGCCAGAAAAAAAGAGTTAAGTTTTCATAGTTTTTTAAGAACACCTGTATACGCCTTCACAAAAAAACAATAGCCATCTTCTTTGTCCGATTTTATCTGCTCGCGTTCCCTTTACACACTAATGCATCGCTTTTCGGTTGTGATCCCATTTTTTTGATGTGTATCGACATCATCCTGCTCATTTTAATTTGTCGTTATTAGTCATCATCACGTTACTTCAAACTATGTCCATCTACTTTTCCAATAAAGGCAACACCTTTTTATCCCGAGGTTGTGCTGTTGGCTATTTCTGCTGGCCGGAAACAGCAAAGAAGCTCCGTGCGAAACATGTTCTTTTTTTTGGATTTCGTATATAATATGTTACATGTGAAGAACATGTTATTGATGCAGTATTTTAATGACAGCATACGATGATGCCAGCATTGTTACTATGCAATAAAGTAGTAGGCTCCATGTAATGCCCAATTTAATGTCAGTGTCTCCCACAGTCTCATCAAACAGACGCTATAAAAACATTACACTGACACTATGACTATTATGGACACTTTTGAAAATTGTGTAAGCATCGTCACTATCATCATCATCCAAACATACATATATCACACATCTATCGCCATGCCTATGATGCCATCATCGTCAGCATAACGATACGATGTGAAAGGGATGCGACAGCTATCCCGACAATTGACCTCGATGGTGTTTTCCTTATTACAGTATTATTTATGACCAATCTAGTACTTCAGTGCCTGTATAGGCATAAAAAACAGTTTTTACTGCTTACTTAAATTTTTTTGAAAACGTTTACGTATGTATCTACTCGTACTCAAAATCTCATCTCACTTTTGAGTATCCGCTATCGTTTCCTTAGTTGCTGGTGTGCTCTGAGCGAGGGAAAGGAGTGAATCTTTCATTTTCATTGTAGCCAGAGATGTGTACGATATTACCGAGATGCAAAACATAAGTATCTAATAATCTTTACATATTTACATCAATGTATGTTCCTTTTTAAACATATAAATATTACATAAATACCCGACATACGTTATACATACGTCTATACATAAATAAACCATGGACATGTACAAAAGGGCTGAGACTGAGACGCTGTCGGACAAATATAATAAAAAAATAGAGTATGATAGAGTAACACATATTTTAATACTTGTTCGGGAGCATAATATGCAAAGAAGTCGTCATTATGGCGAAAATGCTGCTTAATTTTTTTTATTGCAGTCATAATTTTAATATCAAAAACTATTTCACTTGATCGAGTTTAATCATTTTCCCCATAAAAAGAGGGATTTTATGGAACAATATTTTTCATTCATCGGAAGTTCTTTAAGTGGAAGTTTATTGCGACTAGAATAATGGCCTGTTGCCGTTACATGATGTCAACTCATGCTATGAAGATCAAACCAATCAATTCGACGTTTTAAAAATTCACGAAAGTCTACATTTCATTCAGGGTATTTACTCTTTTCAGAGAGATGGGGCCTCAAACAAGGAACGATCGCAATCAAATGTGGAATGAATTAATATTTAAGCATCATGTTTGTTCATGAAATCAATGGCGTGGTATTATGTAATTAATGTATGGCCGTTAGTGAACCCTTCCTCAACGAAATATTCTAATGAAAAAATATATTTATTTAAGCTATCAGCTATTCAGCTTAACTTTTTGTTTTCTCTTGATGGCTTCCGTTTTCCGTACAGCTTGACGTTCATTCAATTTGACACCAGGCTCACTGCCATTGCCAATCCTCAAATTGATGCAATATTCATTCAACAACGATGCAGAAGATAAGACCATAATAGCAGACCAAGTGAAAATTGATGTTGTTATACTGTCATATTTGTCATCTATGTAAAATGCACACTGTAATGTACATATTTGCATCACTTATCTTATAATGAAAAACGACAGTTGTTGTTACGGATTTAGTATTTTTCTTGTATTGTTTGCTTGTTTACTTATTTCCTAGGTATTTTGTCCAATAGAGCATGATTAGTGCCTAGTACAATGTAAATGAGATTTACGCTGTTTTTGCAAGGAACAGGATATGACAGATATGCAGGATTTGAGCTTACTGGAATAGGAATTCTCCGCATTTGTTTCGTTACACGCAACCAGATAACAAGACAAAGATAATACAAACTTGTTTCCAATTGTTCATGAAATAACTAGCTCGTTACTACAAACTGCTATAATTTTAAAATCACAGTCATCATGAGTATCGTTATATTTCCAGGAATGGAGTGGGACTTTGGGGAAAATTTAACGTATCGTAATGAAGAAAATCCCCCATTTGTAAGTATCATTGCACATAATATATACACGTTGAAATTTTCATTTAAAAAACATTAAATTATATCCAATATGTTCCAATAGAATTGTGTTGGCGATATAGGAACAATTTACGAGAAATATCGAGTTGTTGTACCGAAACTTACAGAAGGCATCCTAGTCGGTGGTCATATTCTTGTGATGATTTTTTCTGGATGTGGCAACATTGCTGCTATGATCATTGTTGGCAAGTCCAAGGCCCCAAAGATGTCCACAAAATACTTTTTGATGATGCTGTCATTCAGCGACTTGCTCATGACAGCTATTGCCCCACCCACTGAAATTGCGAAAATGTTGAGTCCCTTTGGCGAGTGGATATTTGGAGACGTAATGTGTAAAGTTATCCCATTTTTCCAAATTTTGTCCGCCGTCATGAGTGCTTTATGCTTGATGGCAATAGCAGCAGAGAGAAATTTCCTTATTGTGCGTGCTATGAGCTCTAGTACATCAATTGTTAGTAAAATATGGGAAAAATGGATTGTACCTATCATGGCTGCACTTATTATTGTTGTCCCGATTGGGTGCGCCCTTCCGCAAATTTGGTATTACATGCATGTCAGCTTCCGTGCCATTCTAGACAGACCATCATCGACGACTCAATCCCAACCATCTTCAACAACAACGGAATATGATGAAAGTTTCGACTTTACTACTTCTCCAACGGCATCAACAACCCATGATCCAACATGTGACATAAGATACCACTGCAATAGAAATCAAATTGACAGTAAAAACATTGTTTACTGGAGTGTCACAGGAGCCACTTACTTTTTTCTTCTAGTTTGGTTCCTCGTCTCATACATATCTATTTACAACTTTGTCAAAAAGCATGGACGAGTTAGAAAGCAGTTAGAGAACAATGATTATACATCCACCGTAACAATAACTGGGGCAACAGTAAACATCGACAACAATGACACTTTGGCATTGCAAAATAAAAACAAGTTGGCTGCAGGTGAAAGGCATCGCAAAACACTTAAACTCATTCTCGGATTGATTCTCCTCCATTTGTGCTGTCGTGCCCCCAACTGGGTTCTACTTGTCATTGTCAACGTCTACACCGTCGAGATTACGGAGGCTACACTGACCCTTTTGGAAACATTTCATTTTCTGTCGACAGTCAATTGTGCGTTGGACCCTTTCCTATATGTAATTTGGAATCATTCTCTGCGTGCGAGTAAGGACAGTCGAGGGACTACACAAGAAAGTGATACTTCTTCCGGGCTTTGTAAGCAAACAGAAAATATTTTTCACCACATATTTTGCCGATGCTGCTGCAAGCGAAAAGTGAGTACAGTTGACGATCACATACCAGCAGACCAGGTAGTCATTCCAACATCATCGGTTTGGTTATGGAAAACTCCGACTGTGTATCATGTATCGAGCGATAATGGGGGAAGATGGGACAATAAAAGGACCAGCACAACGACAAATAATCGCATTTTTCTGAAAGATAAGACCTCAATGTGATGTTTCCTCCAATTTAATTCTTGAAACATGGGTCATCTAAAGTACCATGAGATTTTATTTAACTGGTAAACCACTAACTATTTACAACTGTATTTGTGTTTTATGAAGTATGTAAATAAATTGCATTTTTTGAGCTTGCACGGATGGCTGTACTGACGATCTACAGGGCTATCTCACGTCACTTGCTTTTAACTCCTCTCGTTGAATGTTGAAAGAGAAAAACTGGAAGTTCCACAAATCCGCTACAGTTCGTAAAAATTTGAAGAGATGGTGGTTGTGTTGTGAGCAAGTCAGAAAGTAGCTCGAGTAGGACTAAAAATCAGGATAGCTTGTGTTGAAAATCTTTCTGTTTACTTTATCTATTAACATGTTTTACGGTTAAGTCTGCGTTTCGTTTCACTTTTACTATTTGCTGCAATGCGTGGCCCTGTCTTGCCCAGAGATAAGCTGCTTTATTTAGTAGATCACATGAATGGTTCTTTCTGTAAACACTTGTACAGTTGAACATGTGCAATCAGTAATCAACTTATTTGAACCTCGTCCAAAATTTAATTTTCTTTTCAGTCGTTCCGTTCATAACTTTGGTAAGCAATGTGCCAACAATTTTGCATCTTTATTAAGGCCTAGTATAGGGGTACATTTATTTTAAAAGGTTACGCTAATAGTCTGTCGTGGCAGTAAGCTATTCACGAATAAACTTTTTTGGTCAAATCATTCAGGACAAATAGATGGACACAGATTCCACATGCTTTATTATTTAATGGTTTGTCGTAAGCTTATGCTAAAACCGCATAAAACACGATATGTCCTTTGTTTTTTCTGTACTTTGCCAACGAAATTGTATAGCAATGTATTTTTTAGTAATCATTCGGTGTACTGTAATTGTAATTAATACTTAATAGCAAAAAACAATTTGTAGTAATAGCTAATTCGACCCGAGCTAATAAAACAAATATAAATATATGTAAAGTATTTTTGGATGATTTGGGACGGCTTCACAGGAAGCCCTATTTAAAAAAATCTACATGTCATTTTTTAGTGTTTGTCTTTCAGCTATATATTTATTTCGTTTCTGCGACTTTATTGCATGTAAAGTTGGCATTGGCAAATTAGCATCTGTCTTTTTTTACAGAGTAATTCAATGTTGATTACTTACGGAACTTGATCATTTATCCATCACTGCCATCAACGTCTGATGAGGAAACAATAGCCTTCATTTCATAGTTTATAGGTTAGTCCATATAGGTAACATAAATAAAAGTAAGTTTATAAAATGAAGTCAAGTTTAACAAATTAGTAATTAGTGTTTCAAACTGACATATGAGGTGTACATTTGTTCCTGCATCAAATACATTTTAAACACAAGGTGGTATTAACTTACATATGTACATATACATATGTTTTCCTTTCTACCATTTGGGCTCAACTTCAAAACCAGCACAGTATAGATCCCAAAAGACAATCTATAATTTGACTGTTTTATAAACACAAACGGAACACTTGAAGTTGCAGATGCACAACCAAAGTTGTGCTAGCAACATTCATGGTTTTACGAAACGCCCAGCCAATTCCTTTTTTTATAAATTGCCCCATCCGAACTTTGTAAATCACTATCTGTACAAGCACTGATTGCATCAAAGGAAAACCTTATAATAATCGGCACAAAGTCATGTAAAAAAATATACGTCAAAGTCAACCAGGGAAATGAAATTCGGCAAGAAAAGCGGTAAGTAATCCCGATGACAGTAATAATGCAGTGCGAAAAATCTAAAAGCGATTTCTTTTCCCTCATTCAAAAATGTATCCAATTTTCTTATGTTCTCTTGGCACAAAGCAGCCTGAGAACAAAATCTTCGAATTGGCTTTTGTAAGCGTACACACGTTGAGTAGTGGTCGACAAAAAGCTTACTCCATTCTTATATTTTCAGACTCCTGTAACGTGCTAAAAAGTAGACTTGGACAACGAGGCATAAACAGATAGAATGACTTTGTTATGTGCATTTTAGTAATACCCTGGCCCGTTCAAGAAAGGAACAGGGTTATTCTTGTGCATTTGAAAATTTCAGAGAGAACAAGAGTCAGAGACTCTGACTCAGAGTGGAAAGTGAAAAAAACACAAACAAACACTTTTCCTTTTTTTATTGTTGTCCATAAATATTATCTTGTAATTTTAGCTCACACTCTCTCTCTCTCTACTCTACTCAATGTTCCCCTTTTTGGTACTGTAGTAAACTAGAAAGTTTTAGTTTTGTTTGAAAACTGCAGCATCCATAAATTTCCCGTTTTGGCCATGCCATGCCACACTGCAAGCAACTGTCCGTTTTTACCCGTCGTTCCCATTCCCTGTCGTCGTGGATTTTTGAGACTTCACTTGTGAAAATAAAGTCTATTTTGCACCCAGAATTATATTACATGGCAAATGCCACGCCATGTCGGTCGGTCCCCAAACTCCAAAAAACACTGCACTGCGTTTCGCTTTGTTAGAGAAGAAATAGTAAGTGGGAGTGTTGACAGCCGTAATGTTACTGCCATTGCCATCCAACTAATTTAAAGTAAATGTAAATGCAGAGCAACTGCTCCCTGTGAATAAGCTAAAATGGGATTATATTTATACAGTTGATGTTCGCGAGAAAATAAGGAATTTCCTTCCTGCCTTCCTTCCTTCCTTTTTCTTCTGTTTGTCCATCCGTTTATATTAAATGCTATTAAAAGACTTCTTAAACAGACATGGCACGACACGACACAGGCAAGCCTACAAAAGCAAAAGTGAAAAGCCATGCCATGGCTTCCAGAAATACATATTCAACGAATGGAATATGTACATTAGAACAGAAACATAGATATACAACATACATAATATGTACATATTTAGTAAAGTACACACTAAAACTTCTTGTTCAACTTTTGAAAACACTTTTCTCTTGATTATTATTAAAATACCTTTTTATTGCACTTCCACCTTCTGTCATGGAGTGGTACGGCCGCCGTGCGGCACAAAAAAACCAAAACCACGTTGCGTGGAACTCACTCCTTCCACGTCTCCCCGACATTGTAGTTTATTAGTCTGCAAAACGACTAGAAATGCATGGGAGAAAAAGGGGGAAAACAGACCAATTCAGCATCACAATTTTTTTATGCTGAATGGTGCAGAGATATTTCATTTCCATGTTCATGACTATATGACTATGACTATGACGATGATGGTTTTAATATGAGTCTAACTTTTAGCCTTTTTGCTTCGCTCGCCTTTACCACTCTTGGCTTCACTTGACTTTGTTGGCTTTCTCTATTAACCCCATCCATTTAAGAAATAATATTTCAAAAACCGTATTATTAAGCTGCAATAATTTTCCAGAAATAAGCTATTATGTGATTATTATGACTATGAATAGACTTTTGGAAGATGACATTCAAGCAGAAGAAAAGTTTCATATAAATATATACTAAATATGGTTTGACAACATCTTCATTGAGGCAACGCACACGCCCGGCTGAATGAAACGTACGTGTAATATATTTGGTATCAAACTTAAACCAGGCAATAAAAAAAGAAAGGGTTGACTCAGCAGATATACGATGAAAATAGTGTCTCGTCCTCGGATAAAAAAAGAATTTTTAGTTTTCTCGAGACATTCAATGCTTCATAAAACGTGTTGTTCCCTCAAATTCTAAAAGAAAAGCCAAAACTTACGCAGTGAACACCCCATTCAGTTTTGTCAAAAAAATCTCTAGTGGATTCCCAATTCCTTTTTTAAATCGGGGTTACTTACCAGTAGACTAGCTTTAAAACTAAAACTTATTCTCTTTACAGTACATAATGTGGACATGGACACATCGTCAGATTGACTGGAATTCGCTGCCTCTGCTCTCTCTCTCTCTCTCTCTACTGCTATTTCATTTCCCATTTTCCTCTCACTCAACAAAATTCTTAAAGATTTCTTAAGCAAAAAGTGTTGCCTTTGCTTCCATTTCACATCATCGTATGTTTTATGAGCCAGGAAAAAGCTAACAAGTAAAACCATTTGGACTTATCTTGTGCGTCTAAGAACTGCTGAACTGCCTGTCTGTAATGTCGAGTCGACGAGAGTAAGGTTTTTTTCTTGCGGTGCGGTGTTAACAATACAGCGAAGCACGGAAATACGAAATTCCCGTGTCTCATCATAGTCATCATCCTCACATCACCGTAAAGTTGCCGTACATACCATTTGCCTCTTTTGCCATACCCCACGATACACGAAGAGAGAATTTTAACTTGGAAAAAAAAATATATATATATATCTGTAATACTGAATACGGATTAGAGTTTTTAGGTATTATATCATCATATCGTGTGCTCTTTTATGTGTATAGGCTGATAAGTGGAAAAAAAGCATGCATGCAAGATGCCGTCATGCCAGTGCCATGCCAGGCCAGAATATTATATAAACATGCATGCTTAGGTTTTTTACATTTTTTGGAGAGAGATGATCATGATCATGATGATGGTATTGCCTGTTGTTGTGGTTGCTGTGTGAAGAGAATGGTAGATCTTTCTTGTGCCTCTTTCTATTAAGTCTACTTTCTAAACATGATAAAAATATGATTTCAAGAAAAAGTGTTTTTGTTTACAGTAGTGGTAGTTAAGTTCCTTATTTGTGTGACTACACATTACATAAAAAAAGACTGAAAAGATAACGAGAAAAATGTGCTCTTTAGTAAAAATGCAGCAGGGCAAGGAATAGTGGTTGGTGCTGTTGGTGTATAAAAAAACCAACTTTTACGACTGTCATTGAAGTTGGTGAACCTGCCAGTTAAGAATAATATCTAAAGGTTAATTTTGTAAGATGGTAGTAGAAGCTTTATAAAAAGAGGAAAATATTAAGATTATCAACAAGTTTTTTTCTGAGCATGTCATTATCTTTATCGTAGTCGACCAAATAGGAAAATTTTGTTTAATATCTGTGTGTGACATCACACCATTGACCGTCATTTGAAGCGTTGTCAGCATATTTATAGAGTATTAAGACTTTCCTTACAAGAAGGAATAGATTAGTGGATAGATAAACATAAAAGAAGGACGAAAGCTCAACATCTTTTATTTTGAGTCATCATCTTAACTATATTAAATGTTGATACAATAATATTTGTCAAGTCGGCACATGAAAAGTTCCTTAAAAAAATGAGGAGAGTGAAGAAGATCAACTGACAACTGAGGCAGAGATTATCGTCAGGAGTGGGATACGACGTGAGAAGATATCATCTTACAATAATCATCAAATTTAACTGCAGCTTAAGTAATATTTAACGGATCATTTTGTAATATATTTTGTACATTCCACGAAAAGTGGCATTGTTCTATTACTGTAAAAAATTAAGTATATGTAAAGAGTATATTGCTTAAGTAGTACAAATCTGTAAAAAAGAGTGCTATTTTACCGGCAGAACAGTGCCAGTTTGTTAATTAATATTGGTAATAACAGGCGTCGTCTCATGTAAAGCATTAAAAGTTGAAGTTGAAACTTTACTATTTGCTTGGGAAAGGCGAACGTGTGGAAGGATAGTAGAAATTATTGTTAAGTGTGCTTGGAATTGTCAGTTGTGTAATCAACGAATATTAATCAAAAATTCAATGACTGGTATTTTTATCAAAAACGTTAATTTGTATTAAATTGCTCATGAAAAATATTTATCCATTTTGAATCCAGCCACATGTGTTTGTTTGACTTGGTATTCAATGAATGAAGAAATAAAATCGTATGAATTGCAATTCAATTAGGTCTTTTTTGTATGCACTAGAAGCATAGTTGTGAAGTATAATTGATAATTAAGATAAACGTATGATTTATCATTGTCGATATCACTTTTATAAAAAAAATCAGTCCACAAATCACTGTCAATGGTAACTTTTTAACCTTTTATTGACGCATTTTAATGGTAAGATTATTGACATTGAATAATGCATTTGACAATTTTCCAGCTTCATAAGCACATGACAAGTATATAGTACTTGACATATATGTAAGCAGTATATACATATGTAGCTTTTACACTTTTTATCAATTGATGCAAACTGATATGAGCTCAAGGTATGTATCATGACCAGCTAACCTAATTGGAATAAATCAAATGGTTTAAATATTTAATATTATGCCAGAAAAAATATTGAGAAGTATTTTAATGTAGTCATGTAAATATTTAATATTTGTGGTATTTATAAAAATTGTTTAAAAAAATCTTTCTCAAATGGGTCTGTCCTAAAAAAATTAGTTGTAATTTTTAATCAATGTAAATATAACGTATACTAAAAACTGACACTGGAAAAAGACAACAAAATGCATTTATAAAATTTCTTCCATTTACATGACTATTGAATATATTTTCACATGAATGTTTTAATTAATACGAGAAAAGTAAATGTATGAACCTTAAAAAATATAAATGAAACAATCATTCTGTTACTATATACATTATTCAGGGTGCTGTACAATAACTTGTATTTTGGGGGAAAACAAGGAAGTATCAAACTAAATACTGATTGTTATACTATTTATTTAGCCATATAATTTAACTTTTTAATACAACGAATAATTTCTGCCTAAATTAGATCTAGTCACTTAAATAAATGTTTATATTTAATAGCGTATCAACTCAAAAATATTGATAATAATATTTACGCAAACATCAGCTTAAAAAACAAAAGCCCATGCTTTTTTAGAAAAGCAGCCTTTTATATAATATCTGGTTTACAAAACTCAGTCTTCCAATCATCAAAAAAAATCATATTTATGTATTGACTCAAATGTGTGTACAATAATTACATTAGCCTAAATAAGTTGCTTTTAGGAATATTTAGAAAATTTAAGTCGTAAGCTAAAACCGGTGTTCATTCATATCATATAACCTAATCATCGAAGTACTTGGTTCTTGTGCTCTTCCTTACGTTTTGAAAAAAGAAAGAAATAGTATATACATTTTTTATAGCAGTATTTAATATATAAGTAATTTAACTGAGAAAAAAATCAACTTAATAGTTTCGACTTTTGACCTCTGGAGCCGTTGGAGCCATCAATTTAATCAGCATCGTCGGCCTTCCATCCTATACACGACTTTTGACAATACAAAAAGAAAGACAAAACAAGAATTTAATGTAAAAATATTTTATATTTGTTTTACCAAGGAACAATAATTATTATATAAAAAATTACTCTGACAACCAAGTTTCATTCTGTGAAATTCGTAAACTAATTATAACTTTTTTACGACTTCAAATAAGACATATTATGCAGTTATCATAAAATATAAGACTACAGGATATAAGGTTAAGTCAACAGTTGAAGATAAAGTTTCGTTATTAAAATTGTGGCTTGTTAAATAGTACAGTTAGCAGCATTTTTATATCGTGAAATCCCAGAGTAAGATTATGAGGAAAGGAGAAGCGTCGTCGTCGTACAAAGCAAAAATGGAATCATCATCGTCTTGGAGTAAGTCTTTGTTCATTTTTTTTACCTAATGTAACAACTGTAGATTCATATATAGGTATGTACAATGTACATGCAAAAAATAAGTACCTAATTCACATTCTCATTGCTATTCTACTCTACTGCTATTCCCCTTTGTTATCATGTAAAAGTAACAAACCTTTTTCTCTTCTTACTTCCCTCCATATCGTCCAATATTGTACCTCTGCTCTGTAACAAAGGTCTTTCTTCGCTTCTATTTCAACCTGGTATAATATAATGTAGCATTCTGGTAAACCAACAAAATCATGTAAACTTTTAGGCTTCTCCATGTTGGGTTGTTTTTTGCTAATCCCTCATTAACCTACAAAAAAACAAATCATATTAGAGTTGAGAGAAGATGAGAAGAGGACATAAATGAAATGATAGTTTCATCCGTTTTTACAGAATGTGTATAGCACGGCACGATAACTGTCATTTTTACAGAAACAACTACAATAATCACTTTAGTTTTATTACTACTGGCTTCTATAACTTATGACATGGCTATAACTTTTTGTTTATGTGCAGTCAAAAAAATAAGAAACAAAAAAGAAGTTTCGTTGTTCTGTGTTAACCGTTTCTTCATCATCATCACTATCGTCATAAACTGACGAGAAAGACACGCATAAAATGAGTAAATAAGCAAGCAGTTGTAAAGCTAGAACCAACCGCAAGATAACTTTTTACACATGCGGGATGCCATACTGGCATTGGCTTGGCATCAATCAGGCAAAAAATATTTAGGACAAAAAGAAATAGACGAACGGTGACGAGACTAAATTAAAGCGTTTTTTCGTGTTTTGCTTGGGAAGAAATATCGGATTTTTTGCGTGTATGTTTTTCAGTTACAGTAGTTTGACTGACTTATTACAAAAAATGCTTATGTCTTTTGAGAATAAATAATGAGCCAGTTGTTCGTTTTTATATTGCTTTGAATGCTAAATTGCTATGGAATAGTGTAAAATGAAGTATTCCTCTAGAAAAATGCAAAATAAAGTAGTTTTTACTGCGAAACGGCTATTCGAAGGGGAAGGGCAAAATGAAAAAAAAAATCGTGGGACAATTTTTTTGCTCCTGTTAGTTGTTGTCTGATGGCTTAGATGATTTGAAGATTTTTCAACTATAAAACTTGATATTTTTTTACTTTACTTTATGGAACATGATGGGTGTCTTATAACTAAACGGATAGCATTTATGGAATAACTGTACTTTACAAGCGTCATTGTAGAATTTACAAGTTTTTGTGTGACAACGGCTGAGATTCAAATATAAAATTGCTTATTCATGAGCACTCAGGACTTGGAGGATGTGTTTTACAGTCTACAATGACGGATTAAATTAAATATTTATTACACATATGGCATGAAATTGATGAAATAGTCTAAAAAAATGTCAAGAGCATGCATGGCAGTGGGTACAACGACAAGTTGCGAGCGACTCAGCAAGCA
>JAQFZG010000878.1:0-25759 GCA_034695465.1 Entomobrya nicoleti | reverse complement strand
TTATTGGAATTTTATTTTAAAAGGTAGTTTAATTGGCTTACATTATAATTATTAATTATAGTATTTTTTTTGGCAAGATTGAATATGAATATTATTTTTTTCATGGAAAAAAGCATACCCTTTTATCACCATTTAATATAGTAAGACAAGCAGAGAGATAAATGAAGAATATTTTTTTATAAATATTCTTATTTGTATACCAGGTAATCTCGATTGTCTTTTTTTAAGTAATTAATAATTAAATTGTAAACAGGGAACAATTAATTTTTAAATGTATAATTTATAATTAAAACGTTAATGATCACAATTTTTTAATAAAGGCAGCAGTCTGTGGAATGAACTTGGTTACATTTTTTATTTTGAGGCTAGGATTTTTGGCGGTTTGAATTTAAACTTGGGGCGCATTAGGATTTATGCGGGTATTTTAAATATTTTAATTCTTCCACTTTTTCCACCAATCTTTCTTCTCCATAAACTTTTGAATTTCCGGATAAATGACATTGGTTTCCGTGCCCTTAAACTCATAAAGCAGCTTCCTATCCCTGTAATGCTTCAACACCGGATCTGTACTCTTCTGATATTGTTCCAATCGCTTCAGAACACTCTCCGGCTTATCATCGTCCCGTTGGATAAGAGGCTCCCCAGTTTCGTCATCCTTGCCCGGCACCTTGGGCGGATTAAACTGAAGATTGTACACCCGTCCACTGGGAACATGCACCCATCTCGCTTTAATCCGATCAATTATAGTTTCAAATGGGACGTTCAGATAAATGACGACATTGGGTTGACCCCAAATGTCACCAGAGTCTAACAGCTGAGCTTGTTCAACGGTGCGGGGATAACCGTCCAATAGAAATCCGTGGAGATTATCCCGGGTCCCTTGAACAGCTTGGTTGATCATGGGCGCTAGGAGGTCGATGCCGACAAGGCCTCCTGAGCTTACAATTGGTTGGATTTTTAGTCCAAGTTCTTAAACAATTAATTAATATAATTAGTTAATTATATTTTTTTTGGATATTATAAAAAAAACAGCTGATTTTGGTAAGTTAATTTAATGTAATTACCTGTTTTGTTCATGATATGATGCCGGAGGAGGTCACCACTTGAAATATGAGCCAACTTGAAGTCCCTCACAAGCCGTTCGGAAACTGTGCCCTTGCCACTTCCGGGAGGACCTGTGATTATTCCGTGGGTCCGTTCCACAACATCTGCTTTCGTTCGAAGGTGTCTTATCGGTTGTCTCCAAGTTGGAGGAGCAGCAGCAGCTGTTTGTACAGAAATTATCCTAACAGCTTTACCACCAAGTCCCCAAGACATCCTGGCCATTGAAGGGGGCATACTTGTCATTAATTCTTAATTAAACCAATAATTAAAATCAAATATTTAAACTGTGTACCAATTAGCAATACAAAATAAAATGGTGCAGTTAAAAAATCTGAAAACAGCTGGTTTATATCTGTGAAATTATTTTTTACCTTGATCACTTATCAATCGCTTATCATAAAATAAACTGATAACCTCTAGATGACTATCACAGATGATAATTTTTTATCTTATCTGTACACGTACTTAACTTATCAATATTTTAACTCGTTCACTCAAAAACAAAATGACAATTAACTTTTAAAGACAAAGACAATGTTGCGATAGAAAAAAAGACAATAAAAGACATCTGTGTCTCAAACACAGAAATTATCTAACTTTTTTTAATGGTCCATTCTTTTAATTTGTGTTTAAAGAGGGAGCTCTTCCAAGCTGACGTGACAAGATGACAAGAAGAAGAAAAGTTTGTTTTGATTTGTTTGTCTCCGCAATCACCATAGCAGCCAGCATCAAAAGCACATGGGACTATGGGACCATGCCATGGACCACTTTTTGATGATGTGTCATACAGCCAGCTATTCTGAGAAGACGCAGAAAAAGAAGAAGCCAAGGCAGAGAGCCGAGAAGACGAACACCGAAACACTGTGATTTACAAGCAGTACCAGTACACCAGTGTGTATCGGAATGCTGTGAGATATTTTTTGTTGAGCTAGCACCCAAAAAAAAATCCCATACTGCCAAGTCAGCAGGATTAAAAGCCCCAGACCTAGAACAGGAAAATCGATAATCCCATCCAGCTTTGTGGATTGGACGGCCGACGACGAAAACAAAGTATTTTACCCAAAAGGCTTCTGTGAGGCTTGAGGTATGGCTTTTTTTGAAGATGAAATGTTAAATATTTTTGTTAAAAGGGTTTAATTAGTTTTAAAATGTAGAGGTGATGATTTTTAATTAATTTTATTTACTTTATTTACATTTAAAGGGGAGAGTAGTAGTGACGATGGGACGTAGAAAGAGGAGATTAGCGGAAAAAGCGGTGGTGGTAGTGGTGGAGCAACTGGAGGAGGAACCAGAAGTGCGAGCATCTTCGTCTTCTTCGAGTCCACCCATGGAAACGACGCCAGCTAAGGTATGCATGAAAATATGGAAAGAAAATGTATTTTTTTGGTGATTAAAATGGAAAAAATAGAGGGACTAATTAACTAATTTTTTTTTAAAATAAGGTGGTGAAACGTACTATATACATTCCGCCGAAATCCTTTCTTTGGAATCCGGTGGTGAACATTGAGGTGGATCAGAAAACGGGGAACGTGTCCCACTACCTAACCGACTTTCATCTAGCTGGGTTAGAAGAGAGTGTTAAATTTAGGTCTAAGAAAGAGGTAGATTCGTTTCTCGCTAATTATTGGAAGAGGTCAGCTGATGATAAAGTTAAGGTGGAGGTGGTCTCCACACAAATAATCTATTCGAGGGATAACTTCAATAAAAAATGGATGCCATTCAATGAAGAAGGGGGGGAGGAGGTGGAAGCGGAGGCGGGTACCCTCATTTGCCCGATTTTGGATGTGCTGGGCATTGGACTTCGAATCAGATGTTTGATTTTGGAGTCTAATGTATTTACGCTTGGAGAGAAGTACGAGTTAAAACGGATTTTAAGGATGGTGCCCAATTTAACTTATTTTTCGATAAAATGTGAGGGTGATTTGAGAAACCGGGCTAAAGAGGTTGAGGACAGGGACGGGGGCAATTTTCCACGTTTGGGCAAACTGAAATGGGTGGAAATTGTCACACATTTTTACTGTGGCTTAGCAAAGGAATTTTTGGAGGAGTATGGAGGTCAGCTGATAATGTTGACATTGCAGGACTTGGATTGTCAAAAATACGCAATGACGCCTGGGTCTGCGGATAGTTTAAATGAGATGGTGAAGGGGCTGGGGGAGATTGAGGGGATGTTGGGGAACGTAAAGGAGTTGAAGATTTGCTCTTTGAGGAATTTGGCAGTGTTGTCTTCACTGACCAAGTTGAATCCGAAGAATAGGTGGAATCTCAAGAAGCTCGCTGTGAATGTAACTCAACCCAATGAAGATTTCAAGTTTTGTCATTGGCAGAATATTTTAAATTGTTTCGCGGGAAGTTTGGAGGAGGCGCACCTGGATGTGTTTGGACATCGCACATTTGAGGAGGGGTTTTTTGGGTGGAAGGTGGTGAAGGGGCAGGAGGTGGTGATGGGGGTGGAGGGGGTGGAGAAAGCGAAGGGGTTGGATTATCCGGAAGAATGTCTTCCAAGAAAGGTTTGTGAGAAGGTGAAGGTGTTATCTTTGCCCAGTTTGGTGCTGATAAGATATGGGGAGTTGAAAGATATGCTGAAAGAGTATTTTCCGGGGGTGGAGTCGATAAGGTTGTTGAGGTGGGAGAGGAAGTGGCCGATGAAGGTGGAGGAGTATAAGGGAAGGCCGAATAAGTGTGACTTGGAGAGGATTTGGAGGAAAATTAAGGCAGGCCTGCCCAATTTGGTGGAGGTGAAGGTACTCAGAAGGGTTGAGATAGAGAGCGACGAGGATATCGTCTATTTGAGACGGTTTGAGAAGACCAAAAAAACCAAGTATTAAATGCCAAAGGGGGGAATCACAGCTGATCTGGTAAATTTTTAAGTGATCTGAGAAAAAAAAACTGATGTTAATTAAGAGTCTGAATCTTGATCTTATGCCTGGTGAAAAAATGACAATCTCAAACAATTAGTTGTTAAAAATATTTAATTATAATTATATTTAATAGGTAAAATATTTTAATTGTGATGTTGGTAATGATTAGGAATTTTAGAGGTGAAACAATTAAAAAAGGTGAGGTTATAGTGAGTAAGTAATTTTTAACCTTTATATGCTTCTAAAGATCTTTATTATAAACGTTAGTGAAATACATGTGATAAGAGAAACAGATTGTGAGAAAATATAATTTTAACTATATTTAAAATGCAAGTTAAAAGACCTATTTATATAACTTATAAAAAAATTGAAAAAAAGTTACGATATTTATGCTCTGTATATAAAATAAATACATGTACTACCAAAAAAACAGTGGAATATTTTCGTTATGATTTTTTATTTAACTTTTTAAAAAGATAACTATTGTGATAATTTTTCAATCCAAAATCTTCAATTTCAATTCAATCATCCATTCTCCATCTCAGTTTATAAGGTTGTTTTTGATAAACAAAGGAAAAAATTGGAGCCATTCATGCATCACGTTCCCTATAAAATCATAAACATGAAATGCAACATGCAACTCGAGTGATAAAAGATAAAAATATGATGACTACATTGAGCACACGCTACTTACGAAGGTTCCCTTAATTCTCCAGTGAATTCTGCATACCCATTTTCTATGCATTTCACTCCCAGCCATAAAGCACTAGCCAGGGTTGGTCTGGAACGGCGGATGATTCAAACCTCTCCAAATTTCTACACAGATGTAATTTTGACTTGCTCTTTTTTGTCCTGTCTAATTTTTTGACTTTGATGACTGATCTATATTTTTATTTTTAAACTATTTTGTTTTTTCAAACCTTTCCCCTTTAAACTTAATTGTGTAGCTGTAGACTAGACATATTTAAATATCAACAACTACTAGTTAACTTAATTAATTATGGGCTGAGCAATTTTCTTAATTAGTTTAAAAAAAACAGAATAAAAAAAATACTCATCGTCATCTGATCAAGCCAACAATTTTATCATAATGAGTGCGTGTTTAAAAAGTACATTTAGTTAATAGAGAAAGCATGATGGCCAGTGAGTTGTAAAAAAGTTAAACAGCCTAATTAATTCTTAATGCTAGTTAATTAAGAAGACAAGAGAGTGGGAAAATTTGAAATAAAATGTAGTGAGATTACCTCGTGTTTAAATATAAAATGTGTTCACAAAGTGAAGAAATTTGAAGAAAAAAATTTAAAGTGGTAAAATTTCAACAATGGGTTCATCCTGCGCCATGCCCAACATCGTTCTCCGGATGCAACTCCGACTGGACTCGAAGTGGGCAAAGACTGACTTGCAAAAAGCACTGGAGCCGGATGGCGTCTACCAGCTTTGGAATGAGATGGTCAAGGATGGCGAGATCACTGGCTCATTCAGCGATGGCATCCTCAACGCTGCCGGTATCACTGCGAGGAAGGGGGAGAATGGTCATTTCTACTGTGGGATGCGGGCGTTGACTTGTACATGCTGTGATGGGATCTGTGGACCCCAGTCCGGTTGCAACTGTGGACCATGTCAAAGTTTGGATCGGGAGGAGGAGGCGAGAACACTGGGAACTGGTCACACGGCAATACTCTCATCCATGCTGCATCAGAGTTGGACTTGGCAGCGAAGGAAGCCAAGTGGGGAGGAGTTGACTGAGTGCTTGGAGGCATTGGTCAATGAGCAAAAGTGTGGGGAGGTGGAGCATGCGAGTAATTCGGTGTATGCGAGAGAGTTGTGGATGCGTCTAGTCATTGGCTATCGATATTTTGCGGCGTTGGCTCATCAGCAGCAGCCCAGCCTTCAACACAAAATGGTGAAGACGAGAACCAATTCGAGTATATTTATGAAAGACTGCAAACCAAGGTGAGTATTAAATTAAGATAATTAAGTTTAATGTTAGTTGATTTAGTTTAGTTAAGTGAATTAAATTCTAATTGGGGTTATTTTATATTCGTTGTTGTTGTAGGGCTGTGGAGGATCCGACATTTGGCTTGGCGAGGGTTGGCTACCGAGCTGTGTTTGGGTTCGCATGTACATTCCTCCGACGTGCTTGGAGGACTGGCCAGGATACGGACTTGTGTACTGAACTGTTAACTGAGGCGCTGGACGCGCTACGAAACCTTCCAGAGGGTCTTCTCTTTGAGGACTCCAAGATTAATCCCATGTGGCTTGAGATTGTTGATAAGTCTGAGACATTCCTTCGCACAGTTGTCCTTGGGTAAGCAAAATAACTATTCATTCTAAAATATATATATCCTCTATACCTGTTTATGTTTAAATTTAAATATTTAATTTTTTAATTGTTTTTTTTTTGTTTAGAAACGTGGGACCCGACCGCGACACTTTCATGGTTTCCATTCCTCTGCAGGACCAGTATTTAGCCTTGTGTCTTCTCCTGGAGCTCGCCGCCCAGCGAGGCACCCTCTCCCGCTTCCTCGACTGCGTTCTCCTTCTCCTCGACCTATACGAGAGTCGAAGGAAAAGTCGACTCTCTTCTGTCGACAACCGAATGGAAGGCCATGACGTGGTCGCCCCTCTAGTCCCTTTCCTCCGCCGAATGGAAAGTCTTCCCGTCCTCAAAAAGGTGCACGCCTCATCCACAGTCGGTGGAGGCGGCGCTCCCTCCTCTTGTACCACAGGTGGAGGAGGAGCCACTTCCACCTCCAATTCCAATCCATCCGTTCCAAATACCACCACCGACCACCCATTCGACCAACATCATCATTCCCATCCTCACCACAGCCATCACAATCACCGTCATCATCATCACCATCCAGATCCCATGTCCTCCAGCTCCTCCAGCAAAATTCCCGCTGAGAAAATGAGTCCCACGGAGAGCTACTTGTTTTACACCCCGCTCCCCACCTCGGACCACTCTCTAATCGACATGAAGCGAGCGGCGGTCTTTGTCATGTGTCATCTGGACCGTCTCGCCCAACCTCACAATCCGCCCACCTCCTTCTGCAAAATCCCCTTTAATGGAGGTCACTGGCAGGAGGTGCTCACCATGGGTACCCTTGGCTGGGGCAGTCTCTACGCTGGCGGGGTGGGACCACAACATTGTGATATTTTGGGCGAGTTGGGCGTTCGCCAGATCTGCTGCGCGGAGCGACTCCTTCTCATTCTCACCCAAGGGGGCAAAGTGTTCACCATGTACTACAACAGTGAAGCCCAGTGTCCCCAACCGGTAGTTGATGGCTTTAATGGGGCGGAGATCGTGAAAATTGCAACGTATCCAGATGCAAAACATTATCTCGCGCTGAGTAAAGATGGGAAGGTGTACAGTTGGGGATGTGGGGATGGGGGGAGGTTAGGTCATGGGGATTTTGGGTCGAGAGATGAGCCCACGCTGATACAAAGCTTGTGTGCTAAAAATGTTGTGACTGTGGCTTGTGGGGGGAGCTATAGTGCGGCGATTACGGATAACGGGGAGTTGTACACTTGGGGGAGGGGCACCTATGGGAGATTGGGTCATGGCACAAGTGAGGATCAGAATGTGCCTATGTGCGTGAGTGCAATAAGATGGCATACTATTATCGATGTGGCTTGTGGGAGTGGGGATGCGCAGACAATGGCGTTGACGGAGGATGGGAGTGTGTATTCCTGGGGGGATGGGGACTATGGGAAGCTGGGGAGGGGGGGAAGTGACAGCTGCAAAGTGCCGAGGATTATTGATGCTTTGGAGGATTTTCCGGTGGCGAGGGTCTATTGTGGGGCGCAGTTTAGTGTGGCGTTGAGTAGAACGGGTCAGGTGTATACTTGGGGGAAGGGTGATCATTTTAGGCTGGGGCATGGGACGGAGGAGCATGTGAGATTTCCGAAGCAGGTGGATGCGTTGGTGGGGAAGGTTGTGAAGGGGATTAGTGTGGGGAGTATGCATACTTTGGCGTTGACTCAGGATGGGCAGGTGTATGGCTGGGGGAGGAATGAGCAGGGGCAGTTGGGGGATCTTCAGGGGAGCTATGTGACCAAGCCAACGTTGATCCCGAGTTTGAAGGGGTGTCCTATTGTGGGGATTGCTTGTGGACCGAGTCAGAGTTTTGTTTGGTCAACGAATAATTGTTGGATGGTGGAGCCGCGACTGCCGTTTGTGGTGGATGTGAGTAAAAAGACGATGGAGCTGTTGAATACGTTGTTGGGAAGTGTTTGGGAAGGATTGGAGGGGGATACAGGGGGAGTGGTACAGAGGCCTCCTTGTCAGCAGAGGGAGTGTGTGGCGGTGGCGGCGTTGAACTTGTTGAAGCTGCAGTTGTACTCGGCGTTGAGCAATCATTTTAGTTTGGAGGGACTCGGGTTATCGGCGGGGGATAAGTTACTGGAGAGTTTGAAGACGAAGGTGGTGGCTTTAGCGAGTGGGAGTAAGGTGCAGATGTGGGTGCAGAAGGCGGCGCAGAGCACGTTGCAGGTGGGGTGGAGCTTGTTGATTCCAACGGCTGAGGAGAGGGCGAGACAGTTGAGTACATTGTTGCCTTGCACCCTGGATCCGTATAGTGTGCCTCCGGGGAAGAAGTTTATGACGGATTTGCTCGTGAGTAGTTTGACGACAGATGGAGGGCTGGAAATTGCGTTGAATGCGGCAATCAAAGTGGAAATGGAGGGAGCTTTAAGTTTGCAGAAGAAGGATGGGGGAGGAGGGAGTAGTTTTGGAGGGAATGAGGGAGGCTCCAAGTACTCTTGTGATAATACCAGTTTGTTGCTTCATCATGATAATCTGCTGAGTGACCAGGCGATACTGGAGGTGCAGGCAAAGTGTGTTGGAGGTGTTTGTGGAGGGATTGTTGGGGGGAGTGGTGGTGGGGGTAGTTCGTATTCACAGCAGCAGCAGAATACACAAAGTCAACAGAGTCAACAGCAGCAGGCGACGCAGGACAGCTCAAGGGATGTGTTGGATCAAGGGATTCCTTTGCTCAATTTAGTGAAACAGCTGATTAAAAGTGCGAGTGTGAATAGTGTGGGGAAACTGCAGGGGCTAAGGCCTCCTCCTCCATTTCAACAGCAGAGTCAACAGTCAGCTGGGGTACAAGCACAGCAGCAGTCCCAGGTGTCACCATCCCCATCTCAAAGTCAGTCTTCTGTGAGTGGGGGTGGAGGAGGTACTGTGAATTTAACGACATCTGGTCAAGCTCCTCTTGGAGTAGGCATTGTTGGGGATGTTGGGGGAGGAGCAAGTGGTCTTAATGTGAGTGTGAATGCAACGACAAGTTCAGCAAGTGCTAGTGGAGTCCCTTCACTCAAAAAGCAAAGCAAATTAAAGACTGGAGGAGTAGCTGCTCGAGCCTCCTCCTCCTCAGCTATTGGATCAGCGGCTTCAGCAGCGTCTAAATTAAGGAACAGCGGTGTTGCTGGTGGTGGTACTACCACTGGTGGAGGTGGTGTTGGAGCAACATCAAATGTTGGTGGAGGTGGAGGAATTTCCAATGAAAAGTCTCCAAGTTTAATGCTCCTTCTCCGTTTCCAGCGTCTTCTCTTATCTCGGATCTTCTACGCGCAAAGTCAACTCCTTCACGGGGACCACTCTTGGGAGAAGGAGATGCACGGCACGGAGGGTCTTCTTGGCCGCTACATTAGTCATCTCGTTGGTCACGTTACCGAAACGATCTCATTTGCCACTCAGGTGGTCCTCCAGTTTCCACATGTGTTCAGTAAAGCGGCGGTCGTGCTGGACCAGGATATTTGCGGGATCCTTCTACCCGAGCTACTTGTCTCCGTCCTTATCTTAAGCGTGGGCGTTGATGGATTCTCCTCCATTTGTCAGCAAACTACAAACAAGTTGGAGGCTGCAGCTGCATCCGCAGCGCCTCCAAACACATCTTCCAAGGATCCTCCTCCAGCCAACCCATCCTCCTCAACGGCTGCACCACAACCACCTCAATCATCCTCCGGTGGTGCTCATCCTTCTTCATCAACCACCAAACAGTCTTCAGTGCCTTCAAAATCCTCCAAGTGTCTCGGACTGGGTTTCCTTCGAAGGTCCAACTTTGTCAAACCTCTGATCTCTCTCCTGGAAACACTCAATCAGTTCAATAGACTAGCGCCAGCGTGTGATATGGAGGACACGGAGGCACTCTCCTGGCCTGGCATTATCGCTCCTCACACCACCTGGAACCTCCAGTACCATCTCAAGGGTGACGAGGATCTTCCCATTCTGACCAAAGCAGATGTGGAGAATCACAAGAGAGATGGTGGTCAATGGGTCATTCTAAATGGGAAGGTGTACGATCTCAAAGAGTTTAAAATGACAAGTGGTGGGGCTGGAGGTGGGAGTATCAGTGGTGGAGGTACCGGTCAAAGTGTTTGCGGTTTGTTGAGTGGTGATCTCCTCCAGAATCTCATTGGAAAAGACTGTACCTCTCGATGGGAGTCTGCCAAGCATAGTGACAAGGCGAAACAGTTGCTTCAGCGCTATCTCGTGGGATACTATGCTGGAGCGGAGGGCATTCACCAAAGTCTCCAGTGTCCCGATCCTACCACCTTGTCCAGTCCTCTGATCGACGCGCAAAGGAGCCTTAGCTTGATTCTGGGTTTGTATTCATACAGCCTAGTTCACGGGCAGATTCCCTCGCCTTGTGAGGTGGAAGCAGGGAAAGTGCTGAAGTTACCTTGTATGCAAGGAGGATTGGAGGGGAAGGAGGGAATGAATCAGTTTCTGGAGGGATCCACCAATTTACTCCAAGGTACCACCACTTCATCATCAAGTCATCATCATCACGCCGCCTCTTCCGCCACCGCTAGCTCAGCACCTGCAAGCCTTGCAATGATGATTGCTCAGGAGGAAAATGGAGGGTCTGGAGGGGGTTCCCCAGATAAGTCCCTTCCTCCCTCTGGGGTCTCTATGGACTCTACTCATGAAGATCTCGGGAAAAAGGATGCACTCTCCCTGCTAGAAAAACAGAATGCGGGGGGATTGGAAACAAAAGCTGTTAACTTTATCAACGCATTCCTTTCCAATGACACTTGTCAGGTGAGCGTGAGAACATTTTTGGGAATGTTGGAGAGGCACGCAAAGGAGTCCCACTTTCTCAGCCATCCACAAGAGTTCACCTTTTACCATCCTGTGGAACAAGTGGGTCGTCTGTTGATTGCCGTGTTTCTCAAGCATTTGAGCTTGGCATCGGTCGTCTACGCTCTTATTGAGAAGGAGATGGAGGGACATGGCCCCATGAGGCTGCCACGCGCTTTAAAAGAGATTTTGTCTCAGGTGAATCAAACCAAGTGGTCGTTGGTGAAGCAGAAGCAGGAGCAAAACACTTGCTACCGCGACGTCTGTTCGAAGGTCATTGAGAGATGTAGATTTTTACTGAATGAGGTGAGATTTATGGATGCGCCGGAAATGAGGGCTTATCGACGACACATCTTTTTGAGGTGGAACTCGAGGTGGAGAACGGCGATACGGAAAATACTCAAGGATATCAGACTGGCAAGACATGCGCAGACTAGTCAAAGGCATTCCAGACCGGAGGACATTGTCAACACGAACATTCAAACGTTAGAGGCAAGTAGAATAGCTAATAGTAGTGGAGGTGTATTGGGGAGTGAGGTGCTGGCGGGGGTGGCAGCGCAGGTGGGAGTGGGGGCTGTGGAGTCGCAGACAGCTGCATGTCCTCCGCAAAGTTTTACAAGCAACACATCTAGTCAGCAAGCAATTACCAAAAAGACTGAATCAAATGAGGGGATTGGAGGGGGTGGAGGAGGCACAAGTTCCAGTAGTACGTTTACTCCTTGTGGAGGAACTAATGTTAATAAAGGGGTGGGTGGAGGGAGTGTGGGAGGGGGAGGTGGCGATTTGCAAGGTGTAAGCAAAAGTCTGTACTGTCTTCAGATTCCTGACATGGGTGAGCTGAAGCAGAGATGTAGCTCCATTGTCAATTTTGTGACGGGGGGATATGGTTGTGGGGAGAAGGAGGATGGTGGTCAGGTGGTGACGCCTCCAAGTGTGGCGGGAATTAGGAGGGCGTTGAAGGAGCAGAATCTTAGAGCGAGGAAACGACTGGAGGGACTGACGCTGATTACACAGTTGCTTCACACGGAGAATCTCATTCCAAGTAGTAAGTACCTTTTAATGGTGGGCTGGCAGGGAGTGGTCAATTCAGCCCTTCAGCAGAACCAAAACCAGCAGAGTGGAAGTAATTTATCAAGTTCGGTAGCGGAGGGGGTGGGGGCTGGAGTAGTTGGAGGAGGAGGGAGTGGATTTTTGGGGAAGATTGATCAAGGGATTGAGCAAAGTAGTCCGTATCTCAGGACAAAAATATTTTTGGCGCATTCGGATTTGTTGAAGTGGGCGTTGGGGGATCTAAGAAGAATAACTATTGAGAGCCGTTGTCATGGAAGCTGTTCGGAAAGTAGTCGGAGTTTGAAGAGAGGGGCAAGGTTTAAGGAGAATATGAATCATCGAGATCGGGTAGGACTTGGGACGTTGAGCCAGGCAAGATTTATACTAGCTTTGGTGACGATTCTCAGTGAGAATATGTATGGGAGTGAGGTGAGCCATTTGATAAGTATGGGGCTGTTGTCTGTGGTGCAAACGTTGTTGGCTTGTGTGGGACCGGATTCCTTGGGCTATCCTAGTCCTTCTGCAGGGGATAAATTTGGTTTGGGGAGGTTGCCAAGTTTAAATGTCGCGTTTGAGGAGATGGTGTACAAGAGCAAGCCGCCACCTCCGCCTTTAACTGGAGCGGAAATGGCGCAGCTGATGAAGGTGGGTACTCCGGTGGTGAGGGGAGTGGACTGGAAATGGGGGGATCAAGATGGAGTGCCTCCGGGTGAGGGTAGGGTTGTGACAGAATTGGGGGAGGATGGCTGGGTGAGGGTGACTTGGGGAAATGGAACAACAAACAGTTATAGGATGGGGAAGGAGGGGAAATATGATCTGAAACTGGCTGATCCACCGATCGCACAAGAGAGCGAGAGTGACTCTGAGAGTTATGGGGATGAGGAGGGGATTTATGAGACGAGTTTGGGAGTACAAAAGCATCCCACGGGGCTGATCCGAGGGGCTTGTCTTCAGCTGATGAGGATACTCGCGGTGAGTGTGGGGCTGTATAGTGATCAGATGCAGGAGAGTGCGGTGAGGAGTTTTGCTGCCCTGTTGAAGGAGATGGTTTATGTGGGTTGTACGTTGAGGGAGGAGGATAAGCACACGGAGAAGCATTTTCTTCAATGTCAGCAGTATGAGGAGTGGGCTCATTTGGGATTTACCAGGGCGATCACCTGTTCGAGTCGGATTTGCGATCAAATGGCGAGTCCGCATTGGGTGCAGATGTGTTTGGAGATGGTGGAGAGGGCGAATGAGAATCAGACTGAGTTGGGGAAGCAGGTGTTGGTGTTGAGAGTGTTGAAGGCGGTGCTTCCTGGAGGGGCGGCCAAGAATATGGATGTGAATCGGAGGCAGAGTGTGGTCAAAAGGATTTTTGAGGTGATGGGGCAAAGGATACTGATGCTGATTAAGGACCCGTCGGTGGAAAATGAAGATTATTTGCAAAGGCAGGAGAGCTTTGTGAAGTTGACGGTGCCGATGACGGCGACTCATTCGGGGACGATTGTGGAGGAGTGTGCGAGTTTGTTGAGGGGGCTGTTGGAGAAGAGGGAGTGGTGTTTTTTGATAAGGACGTTTATTCAGCAGACGGTCATCAAGGTTTGTGAGGAGTATGGGGGGAATTTTTATTCGCCTTGGGTGCCGCCGCCGTCTCAGCCTCCGCAGAAGGAAGAGAAACAGGGAAGTTTGGAGGGGATGAGTGCAGAGTTTGAGGAAATTGGGGAAGGGGGTGGTGGTCATGGTCATCATAACCAAGAGGGTCTTAAGAATGATAGCATGTTTTGTGCGGTATTGGCGGTGATTGGGGGATATGACTCGAGGTGTAGGGTTGGGGGAATGGTGGAAATTAAGGCGGGAGGAGGTGGAGATGACATTTGTCGGGATAATAGAGATGTGGGTGCAGAGACAATTCAGATTGGGGGTGGTGGACCAAGGACTACTGGTGTGCTGTGTAGGGTGAGTCATAGTGGGAGGATTTATGTCCAGGAGGATTTTGGGGGAGTGATGAAAAAGTGTGCTTTTTCGGGGATTGAGGCAATTGCGGAGAAAGGTTTTAATCCGAGGGTTCTCCCGGAGAGTGAAGATACAACGAGTTTGTGGGTGAGACTGGTGAGTTTGGCGATGGGGACGATTAGGGTGAAGGACTGGACTCTTGTGGAGCAGCAGCAGAGTAGTCATTTGAACAGTGGCTCGGTGACATATTCAGATAGTGTGATTGGTGGACTGTTGGTGAGGCAGCAGGAGTTGTTGCAGATCTTGAAGGGGATCTCGGTGTTGACGGGACATCAGGAGTTGCTGAGAAAGGTGCTGAGACAGGTGTGGGTGGAGGAGAATAGTGGGGGATGTGGAAGGATAGAGAAGAAGATGGGTGGAGTAGAAAGAGTAGGCGATTTAGGAGGAGGAGCTGTGCAAAAAGGGGAGGAGGAAAATAATGAGGGTAATGGTGATGGAGGTGGACTTGGAGGAGATGAGAAACATGGAGGAGGAGGGAAAAAGATTGGAGTCGATAGTAAGCAGAGAATTAGCGGAAGTAGTACGGAGGAGTCACCTCACACCACTGCCACCAAGACACTCTATCTGTTTGAGAAGGTGCTGAGCAAGGCGACCCAGCCGAGTCCGGTGAAGGCAATTTTTTCAAGGAAGGAGTTGGAGGAGGCGGCCTTAACCATTTGTCAGTATCTCAGTGCGCAAAGTAGGAAAAGACATGAGAAGAAGTTACTAACGGAGAAGCTGCAGCAACAGGAGAAGTTGTATAAAAGTTGTTTGTTAAAGTGTCAGAGTAGCACGGCGACGACGATTGGGGGCTCTGTGCCGAGTTTGGTGGGTGAGGAGAGTCTTCTTCTAAAGAGTCCTAGTTCCGAGGGAGGAGGAAGCATGAATGACCAAGGGTCGCCGAAAAGGAATAGAAGTCACCATAATAGAAGTAAAGTTTCTTTACATACTCCACCGCCACCTCCACTGCCTCCGGCAGCACCTGTGGTACAGCAGCTGATGGAAATGGGGTTCAATCGGGATAGTGTGGAGGCAGCTTTGAAGGCGTTGGTCACGGAACAGCAGCTTGGGGCAAGTAGCCAGGTGTCTCCAAGTCCGGAGACTTTGGTTGCTTGGTTACTAGAGCATCATCATACGGCGAACAATGTGGGGAATACAATGAGTAGTTTGGGAGCTGCTGGAGGGGATAGTGGACCACTGACGACGTTAAGACAAAGCAGTGTGAATACTCATGGAAGTAGTACGGAGGCGGAGTTGTCGGATAGTGACTCGATCAGTGAGGAGGAAGATGATGAGGACTTTGAGGATATTGATGCAAGTGGGCATGACACTTGTGTGGTGTCCCAGGAGACAGTGTTCAAAAAGCCGGGTGACTTTAGCAGTAATGATGAGTATGCGAGATATGTGCAGGAGCATATTAGCATTGGGATGACGGTGAGATGTTGTTTGACGTTTGATGACTTGTATGAGGGGGATATTGGGAAGGTGGTCAAGTTGGATATGGATGGGCTGCATGATCTCAATGTGCAGGTGGACTGGCAGCAGAAGGGGAGAAAGCACTGGGTGGGCTATGTCCATGTGGAAATGTTGGGATATCCGTTGCCTGTGGCACAACCTGTGCCAGCTCACATGCAGAATCCTACGCTTCACATGGCATCAATGGCGGCAGCTTCGGCCAAGTCAAGTGGACAGGGGCATCATCAAGGGGGTCATCATGGGAGTCACCATAGTGGACAAAAAGGGGGAGGGAGGATGGATGGTGGAGGTGGTGTGTTGGGGGAGGGGGCTTTGGGAGGAGTACTTGTGAGGGTTGGAGATCGAGTGAGGATCATTCCGGAGGTTCATGCGAGAAAGGTGGTGGAACATTTGGCGGCTGTGGGGAAGCCAAATACTTGTGCAGAGGGTGCCATTCCGGGACCGAATGATGTGGGAATTGTAACGTCGATTTGTGGGGAGCAGGCGACTGTCAAGTGGTTTGGACATAATATCAAGATGACTGGGCCATTGAGGGATCTCTGCTTGGATGTGAGTACTCATCCTGGAGTGGTTTGCGATGGATGCTATGCGAGTCCAATTGTGGGGCCGAGGTTTAAGTGTAAGCTTTGTTATAGCTTTGACTACTGTCAGCAGTGCTTCAGTGAGAAAAAGTGTCATCCTCATGGCTTTAATCGAATTAATGAGGCGGGTATGCCGAGTATCTTTGCGGGGAAGCCGGGTAGATCGGGGGTTGGAAGTGGGACTGGTGGGGGAGGAGGAGGAGGGACGGGTGGAGGAAGTCCAAGTAAAGCAGGTGGACCACTGGTTCCAAATGGGGGAGTAGGCGGTTTAGGAATAGCAGGTACGGTAGGGGGACAACAGCAGCAGACTTTGGTTGTGAGTGGGATATTGAAGGAGTGGTCCAAGTGTGTGAAGCAGATAAATGTGAGTAGTTTGGAGAGCTGGGCATATCGACTGATTGATGGAATCCCGACGACATTTTGGCAAAGTTGTGGTAATCAGGGGAAGCACTGGATAATGTTGGAGATGCAGCCGAATGTGCTGGTACAGCATTTGAAAATGATGGTGGATCCAGCGGATGGAAGTTACATGCCTTGTAAGGTGAGCATTAGTGTGGGGGCGACCAACACGGCTAACATGAAGGACTTGAGTTTTATTACGATACCAAGTGGGGCGACTCAGGTGACCCTATTGTCGGATTTGAAGGAGTACTATAGATTTATTGAGGTGAATGTGCTGCAATGTCGGAATGGGGGGATTGACTGTAGGGTGCATGGACTCAATATTGTGGGAAGGCAGAGAAGTGACTCGGATGACTTTGTGAGAACGTTTTCCTTCTTGGCAAGTGATGGGGAGGAGCAAGAGGGGGATTTGGAGCAGGATTATGGGGGAATTGTAGATCCAGCTGTTAGTGGAACAACTAGTGGAATAGTGACAGGCTTGCCAACGAGTGGAGGAGTAGAGACGTATAAAACGAGAAGAAGTAGTAGTTCGGGAGATTCAAGTAGTGGGACAGGGGGTGGAGTGGGATTGGCGGTGACATCTTCTCCAGATAAGAGAATGAGTGGGGTGGTTGGGGGACGAAGGGAGCAGCAGGCGAGTATCAGGGTATTTGTGTGGGGATTAAATGATAAGGATCAGTTAGGGGGCCTTAAGGGAAGTAAGATTAAGACGCCGATGTACTCTGAGACGTTGAGCATGTTGAAGCCGGTTCATATCTGTGGAGGGAGCAAGAGTCTGTTTGTGATTAGTCAGGATGGGAGGGTGTATGCTTGTGGGGAGGGGACGAATGGGAGGTTGGGATTGGGCCATAGTAATAATGTGAGTGTGCCCCAGCAGCTGACTGCCTTGAGTCCGTATGTGGTGAAGAAGGTGGCGGTGCATAGTGGGGGCAAGCATGCCATGGCGTTGACGACGGATGGGAAGGTGTTTAGTTGGGGGGAGGGGGATGAGGGGAAGTTGGGACATGGGAATACAAATACTTATGAGAGACCCAAGTTGATTGAGGCGTTGAAGTCGAAGAGGATTAGGGAGATTGCTTGTGGGAGTAGTCATAGTGCGGCGATAACGAGTGGAGGGGAGTTGTACACGTGGGGATTGGGGGAGTATGGGAGACTAGGTCATGGGGATAATCAGACTCAGGTGGGACCCAAGTTGGTGGAAGCGCTAGCGGGGAAGAGGGTGATTCAGGTGTGTTGTGGGAGTAGGGATGCTCAAACGCTTTGTTTGACGGATGAGGGGATGGTGTATTCTTGGGGGGATGGGGATTTTGGGAAATTGGGGAGAGGGGGAAGTGAGGGATGTGCGGTGCCGCAGAATATTGAGAAGTTGAATGGGCTGGGAGTGAGTCAGATTGAGTGTGGGGCGCAGTTCTCGTTGGCGTTGACAAAGTATGGGCAGGTGTGGACTTGGGGGAAGGGGGACTACTTTAGATTGGGGCATAATGATGATAGGCATGTGAGAAAGCCCACTTTAGTGGAGGCGTTGAAGGGGAAGAAGATTGTGCATGTGGCTGTGGGAGCACTTCACTGTTTGGCGGTGACGGATACAGGCCAGGTTTTTGGATGGGGGGATAATGATCACGGGCAGCAGGGAAATGGGACGACGGTGGTGAATAGAAAGCCAACGCTGGTGCAGGGGCTGGAGAATGTGAAGGTGACAAAGGTGGCTTGTGGTAGTAGTCATAGTGTGGCTTGGACGAGTCCTGAAATGGCCCATGTGAAAGGAAACGAGACGGTTATGTTTAAAGTTAGTAGAGATCCGTTGGGAATACATAGTTTGGGCTATGGGGGAGTTTACTCTTGGGGGGGTTCAGGAGTACATTCTCAGTCGGTGAGGAGGAGTGCTCAGGAGTTGGAACCTATTCCTAGTGGGAATTCTGGAAGGAGTAATCGGAGGGACATGGATTTTCGAACAATGACTGATGCGGATTTTCATCGGATTGAGACGGCGGATGATGAGTCGCCTATTTTAGCGGGAGGTGGGGCTCTAGGGGGAGGAGGTTCTAGTGTTGTGGAAATTTTGGGGGCTGGAGATGACTATGATCAGAGGATACTCCATTTGGCTATGCGGTTTGGTGACATTGATGTGGATGACTTACCGGTGGTGTTGCCAAGAAGTGGGGGAGGGTCGGGAGGTGGTGGAGGGGGACAGTCTAGTTCAATTGCTGCTGCACTTCCTCTAAATCATCCTCATTTACATCATGAGGATCTTGTGTTGGATAGTAATACAGGAAGACCGGAAGTTGTGAGTGGGAGGGGAATAGGAGATTTAGCGGGGACAAGTAGCAGTCATCTTTATTCGACCACCTCAGGTGGAAACAGCAATCAAAATCCTAATATTGACAAGCCGAATAGACCATCTTTAGCGAAGATTTTGGTTTCTTTGGAGTCGACGAGTGCACAGCAGCAGGCGCTTCAGCATATTCTCAATGCTTTGCAGATTATGCTGGCGAGAGAAATCATTGTTGCGGCCTTGCTCCCACCTCATTCCCCCACTTTGGTGACGAATGGACATACTGCGAATACTACCGCGGATTTTGAGCCGGTGGGTAGCTCAACGTCTTCCAATAAGGTGAGAGGGCATCATGGACATCATCATCCGGATATGTCGACAAGGTGTGATTCTATTGGAACGTCACCTTCGCTGACAAGCTTGATGTTATCATTGGAAGGGTCGTCTATGGCTATGATGATGATGAAGGATGGGGGCGGTGTAGATGTGATGGGAGGTCAGCAAGGTGGTGGAGAGGCTCCAGCAGAGGGATCCCTGGAAATACTTGTAAGTTTTTTTTTCTGGAATTTTATGTTTAAAAAAACCTTGTCCAGGATGAGGCCCAATTTTATTGATTTTTGGTTTTCTTTTCATTTTAGAATGAAGCTTTTGGAATGGATCCAATGATGGACTATCATGAAGATGAGGATGATGACGAGGTGGATGATGAGCAGAGGAGTAGTGCGGGGAGGAGTGTGGAGGGGGCATCCCCCTCCTTTTCATTTTCATCTCATGGGAGTCAGTTGAGTGGGAGTGGGATTAGTGTGATAGCCGCGGCCTTAGCTTCGGACAGCCAAGTTGGCGTGGTAAATGATTACAACTAAATAATTATTTAAATTGATACATTATTACTAGTTCGGAAAAAGTTAATTGTATTTAATGATTTTTTTTTATCCAGCAACTTATTGAAAATGCGGCGGATGACGTGGATGGAGAATCTGTATTGTGCCTCCGCTCAACCAGCAAGGTTGACGACTTTATTGGACTCTTCACTCAGGAGGAGGCTTGTGTGCTTGTAGATTTGCTAAAAATTGGAGTGGCAGGAAGGGCAGGTCCTGATGCCAAACAAATCATTAGTTCCATGTTATTAGGTAATTTTAAAAATACACCACTAATAAGCCATGCACATATAAATTATACTTATAATTAAACTGATATATGTTTTTATTTTAGCTTTGAGCAAATCTCAATCAAGTGTAGCGGAAATGCTTCTCGAGCTGTGTGTCACTGAGCTGGAGGATGTAGCAGCGAATATGGACTTTGTCCGCACGCTTCCCGCTCCTGTCGTCCAGGAGAGTAGTCATCCATACAGTGACAATACATTTAACACTGGTCGCGTTAAAATTGCGGGTGCGGAGCAACTTCGTGTTGAGTTTGATGTACAGTGCAGCACTGAAAAAAGACATGATCCCTTGACCATCATGGACGGTTCTGGGCGAATCATTGCTGTCCGTTCGGGAAGAGAGCCGTCAGACTGGTCACCAGACATTAGAGTGAAGGGGGACGAGCTCCTCTGGAAATTCCAAAGTGACAGCAGTGTGAACGGATGGGGTTGGCGGTTTACGGTCTACCCACTAATGCCAAGTTTTGGAGCTCATGATTTGCTGAGTGACCGGGCCGTGCTGAGTAGACCTTCAGTGGATGTGGTGATGTGCCTGCTGGATGACAATCTGGACATTTTGCCGAGGAGCAAGGGAAGTAGTCATTTGGCGTTGAGACTGGTAGCAGCATTGGCGGCGAGCGCACAAGCAGCCTTTCTCAATGCAAATCAGAGAATGTGGGCGCTTCAAAGGCTGAGAAAGGTGATTCGGATAATTAGTGCGGTGATTTTAATGAGCAAGTCGATTGGAGAGATTGGAGATGAGAGAAGGGGAAGCAGCCCTGGTCCTAGCACAAGTAGTGGTTGTGGAGGAGGTGGAAGACTTGGGAGTGCGGAGGAGATGACGACGACACTCAACCTGGAAAAATTTCTGAGTGGCTGTTCCGCTGTGATGGATAGTTGTAGTGGAGCACTGGGCTCTTCTGTTGGTGGGGCCGGCTCACTTGGAAGAAGCAGTACTTGTGCGGGGCTAAGGGGTCTGAGAGGACTGCCGGACCTTCTCTTAAAGCAGTATGAGTATGAGGAGCCAATTGTGAGAAGTGGGAAGCACTTGACGTACAGCCCATTTTTTAAAGTTTTGGCTGCGTTGGCATGTGACCTGAGCATGGACTCTTTGCCTAGCATTCAGGATAGCTATCGGTGGTCATGGTTTAGGAAATATTGTTTGGCGGCGAGAGTGACCAGTGGGCTACTCAATCGAACGGAGCTGCCAGTGCCTTTCAAAAGTGAAGTTGTGAACAAGATAAGCGAAATGCATAGCAAGGAGGACATTGCTTCGATGACATTCATGAGTCAAGACGTGTTTCGACAGGAGCATGATGAGCAGCTGATAAACTGGTTGAATAAGAGACCTGAGGACTGGACACTAAGTTGGGGAGGTACAGGGACCATCTATGGATGGGGTCACAATCACAGAGGTCAACTTGGTGGTGTGGAGGGAGCAAAGGTCAAGTTGCCTGCGAGTTGTCACAGTTTGTCAAGTTTGAGACCGGTGCAGATCATTGGAGGAGAGCAGACCCTTTTTGTGGTTACCATTGACGGGAAAGTATATGCGACAGGATATGGGGTCGGAGGAAGACTGGGAATTGGGGGCCTTGAAAGTGTATCAACCCCAACGCTACTGGAGTCGATAAGTCACGTGTTTATTAAAAAGGTTGCAGTTAACTCTGGAGGAAAGCATTGTCTGGCTTTGAGTGCTGATGGGGATGTGTACTCCTGGGGAGAAGGGGATGATGGCAAGTTGGGTCACGGGAACAAGTCAAATTGTGATAGACCAAGAATCATTGAGGCGTTGAGGGGAAAGGAGGTTGTGGACGTGGCTTGTGGAGGGGCTCACAGTGCAGCGATCACTGCCAGGGGAGAACTGTACACTTGGGGCAAAGGGAGATACGGGAGATTGGGTCATGGAGATGGTGAGGATCAACTGAGACCCAAGTTGGTAGAGAGCCTGAAGGGATACAAGGTTGTGGACGTGGCTTGTGGAAGTGGTGACGCCCAAACGCTTTGTATAACGGATGACGACTCTTGTTGGAGTTGGGGGGACGGGGACTATGGAAAGTTGGGAAGGGGAGGAAGTGACGGCTGCAAGACACCCATGAAGGTGGAAAGTCTGTGTGGTCAAGGTGTGGAGAAAGTGGAGTGTGGGAGTCAGTTTAGTGTGGCGTTGACGAGGGGCGGTGTAGTGTACACTTGGGGCAAGGGGGATTATCATAGACTGGGTCATGGGACGGATGATCATGTGAGGAGGCCGAAGAAGGTGGCGGCCTTACAAGGGAAAAAGGTGATTTGCATTGCGACGGGCTCACTTCATTGTGTAGCTTGTACGGATAGTGGGGAGGTGTACACTTGGGGGGATAATGATGAAGGTCAGTTGGGAGATGGGACGACTAATGCTATTCAGAGGCCGAGATTGGTGGCAGCACTGCAGGGGAAGAAGATTAACAAGGTGACTTGTGGATCCGCTCATACTTTGGCTTGGACGACGAATAAACCAAGTAATACGGGAAGGCTGCCGACAGAGATTCCGATGGAGTATGATTTATTGAAGGATATTCCGATTTTGACGCTGAGGAATAGGATTGTGCTGTTGCATTACTTTAGCGATGTGTTTTGTCCGCATATTCCAATGTTCTTGTTGGGTCATGAGGAGAGTAGTGATGGGGTGGTCTCTTTTGATACGAATAAGCTGAGGGGATTGTTGGTGAGTGGGGCGAAGGAGATGGCGTTTAGGAAGGTGATTCATGCGACAATGGTGAGAGAGCGTCAGCACGGGCCTGTTATCGAGCTCAATAGAATCCAAGTGAAAAGGGCACGGGGAGGAAGCAAAGGGACGGGGCTGGCGGGTATTGACGGGATAAAATCAGTTTTTGGACAGATGGTGGGAAAAATGCATTTGTTGTCGCAGGAGACCTTGTTCCTTCCTCATCGGGTGTGGAAGGTGAAGTTTGTGGGGGAGTCGGTGGATGATTGCGGGGGAGGATATAGTGAAAGCATTGCGGAGATGTGTGATGAGCTAATGAATGGCTCATGTCCACTGTTGATTTTAACTCCGAATGGGAGAGAGGAGAGTGGGACGAGTCGAGACTGCTTCATTTTGAATCCTGCGGCGAGGAGTAGCCTTCACATGAAAATGTATAGGTTTTTGGGGATTCTGATGGGGATTGCGATAAGGACGGGGAGTCCTCTGAGTTTGACGCTGGCTGAGCCGGTGTGGAAACAGTTGGCGGGGATGCCGTTGACTGCGGCGGATTTGAGTGAGATTGATAGACATTATCTGCAGGGTCTTTTGTACATCAGGGATTATAGTGTTGGGGGTGGAGGAGGGACTGGTTCTCAGGGTAATGGAGAAGGTGGAGCTGTGGGGGGAGCAGGGGTGAGTGGAGGAGGGGATGATAAGGCATTTAGCTACTTGGATTATCCATTTTCAACGAGTTCAGCAGCGGGACATGAAGTGGTGTTGAGTACGGTTCATAAGAGGATTACTGTGGAGAATAGGCAGGAGTACTTTAAGCTTGCTTTAAATTATAGGTAAAAAATGTAGTTTTTTTGTATTTAATTTTTTCTCTAATTGTTTGAATTAAGTAACTAATTGGTTGGGTTGCTTGTTTTTTTAGGCTTCATGAGTTTGACGAAGCGGTGGCTGCAGTGAGAGAAGGAATGTCGCAAGTAGTTCCCGTCCCGCTGTTATCGCTGTTTACTGGGTATGAGTTGGAAACGATGGTTTGTGGCTCACCGGATATTCCACTGACGCTGCTGAAAAGCGTGGCAACGTACAAAGGAGTGGATCCCACGGCTCCCTTGATTCAATGGTTTTGGGAGGTGATGGAGGAGTTTACCAGTCAGGAGAGAAGTCTGTTCTTACGATTTGTTTGGGGCAGGACAAGACTTCCAAGAACTATTGCAGATTTTAGGGGAAGGGACTTTGTCATTCAGGTAAATTGAAAAAATAAATGTATACTTAACTAACCAATCAATTTAAAATACATGCATTAATTATATATATTTTTTAATTGAAAAATAGGTCATGGACAAGTACAATCCACCCGACCACTTTCTACCAGAAAGCTACACGTGCTTTTTCCTCTTGAAAATGCCACGGTATTCGTGCAAGGTATGTGGAACACAATAAAAAAACCTACACAATAACCTGCTATCCAAAAAAACTCATTCTTACTTTCACTTTTTTTTCTTGAATTTCTAAAGTACGTGCTGCGAGACAAGGTCAAGTACGCCATCTACTTTTGCAAGTCAATCGACACAGACGAGTATGCCCGGGTGGCCATTCCAGGTAGTGTGGCCATTACAGATGAAACGCCAGAAGAGTCCAACGATGGGATTGACACGGATACCAGCGAGGATCCAATAATCATGGATTATCCTTCGCCTAGCTCCACGCACTGAGCAAAAAAAATAAAAACTAGACAAACAGACATACATATTCCTTATATACCTATCTACCTACCTATTACATTCACACAATGCAGCTTACTATTTCTCCAATTTTTAAGCAGAACATCGTCAAAAAAAATATACTATCTCCCTTTTTTTAGTATAAAAAAAACCAATACCAAAAAATAAAATATAAATTATTATTGTAATAATAAATTACTATAAAAAATTTGTCCACCAAAAAAAACTACACTAAAATATATATAAAAAACTGTGCAGATATAAAAAAATACACGCAAAAAAGTTATATGAATATGCATATATGAAATAATACCAAAAAAAATTAATAATGAAAAATAAAGCTTTAAAAAATTGTAATCTCAGTTGTATTATGAAAAAAAGAAAGCACATTCCATTGCATATTTATTACTTGTCATCATGAATGTACCACGCAATATTACCAAAAAATAAGCGCACATGCTCCACTCTCATAAAAAAAGATATATCTCCTCTAAAAAAAAGTATCCTGTGTTTTGTTCTCGGACGGAGAGTCAAAAATAAATTTTTCAAAAAAGAAGATGATGATGATGGCGAGGGTGTTTTTAGGGAATAAGCTTGAGCATAAAAGCCAAGAGGAGGAAAATATATATTTTTTGGGGGGATAAGCGTAGAATATTAGGTTATTATTTTTTTTCGAAGAGAAGCAACGTTTTTTGATGAGCCAGTCCTGCTGAAGCTCTTGAACAGGCAGCATTCTTGCCACGTTGTCGCGTGTTTTGTGTGTGTGTTTGCAGAAGAGAGTTTTTAGTTTGACTCGGTTGAGAATTTTTTTTTTGAAGGGACAGGGAGAAAAAAAAATTAATTAAAAAATGGGTGATCTCGATAAGGAACAAATTGCCAGTGAGAAATAATTAAAGGTTAAAAAGATTTTTTTGGGGATTTCTAAAATATGATTTAATTTTTTTGTTGAAAGTTTTGAAAAAGGCCTTCGACACCTTTTCTCAAGGCAACACATACATTACTCCCGAGATGGTAGGCTCGATTTTCAGAATGATGGGTACTGCATTTACGGAGGAGACGTTGCAGGAGACCATCGCTGAAATTGATGAGGATGGCTCTGGACAAATTGAGTTTGAAGAGTTTACCATTCTCGCGGCAAAGTTTATTGTTGAGGAAGATGACGAGGATGTTCAGAAGGAGCTCAAAGAAGCGTTTCGTCTTTATGATAAGGATGGTCAGTTAGAGTGGTTTATTTTGTAATTAATTACCTGTTTTCTTTTTAGTGTTCTGTCATAATGCTTTTGTTTGAGTTACAGGTCAAGGCTACATCACAACGGAAACTTTAAAACAAATTCTCCATGAGATTGATGATACGCTCACGGATGAAGATCTTCTCGGCATGATTGAGGAAATCGACGAGGA
>JAQFZG010000877.1:0-25762 GCA_034695465.1 Entomobrya nicoleti | reverse complement strand
TGATTTTTTAAAATATGAAGAAACCACAATTTGAGGTCAAAATTTATCATTGATTCCTCACAATCGCATGTAGATTCATTAAAAAAATATTTGAACTCTTAAAAATGCTTCGTTTTTGCTGAAAAGGGATCCAACGGAAGCCAAGATATGAACCCCAGATTGCTAATTTGCATATTGCAACTTTATAGAATAAGATGTAGGTAGATGGTAGAAATAGTGGAATGGAAAGCAGTCACTGTAGTGTAGGTAGTTTAATTGCTGAATGTAAAACAATGTACAATAAAGAGTTAAATGCTAACGTTCCTGGAAATAATGGGCTGTAGCATTCACGGAATAAAATATGACATGATGGGAAGGATTCATATCATGTAATCAAGCTCAGTTCCAGTAGTAAAAAAATGTTTGTGCTTGTCTTATGAAATTTTATACGTGTCCTTTGGTGATCTGCAACATCATGGGATTTTTTATAGATCTTCTAACAGCATCGTTTGTTTTATGTATAGTACTGTCAGATGCTTGCTTCTTTAAGAAGGCTTTCGACATGAAAGTTGGAGAACCCCCTAAAGTTCCAAAGGCGGACTGGGAGAAGCAAAAGAGGTACCCGAGGGATGTTGGGAGCTGCAGTAAGTGGGATACGATTATCGCTTGTGATATGTTTATGCTCTAGTTATAACAATTGCTTTTTATTGCATTTCAGTTTGTGGCCAGGAACAGGAGGGTGATGATTTACCCATAAAACCTTGGCACGTTCCCATACACGTGATGAATCGAAGTGGCTCGTTTCTCCGGACCTGCACAGGCTCGTTGATTAATGACAGGTTTTGTAACTGATGTTTAATCTGTAATTATATTACATGAAGTCGTGCTTGTTGTCGACTATTTTTGTTCTGTATTCAATGAGTTTGCAATAAAGTGTTTGAATTCAATTCAACAGGATGGTAGTGACCTCGCACAACTGTCTTAAAGTTGAAAAAAGGTCAGTTCCTCCATATGAAGGTTGGAAGCCTCCACCGGTAAACATGGCGCCCAGTATACTTGCTAACGTGGATGACCTCATTATAACTCTAAATGACACCTTTAATTCCGGTGAACCTGGTGTGGTTAAGATTGAAGAGCTTATATACAATCCTCGATTTAAATTTAGCGATATGTTAAAAGTTGTACCAGACGAGGACATTGCTATCCTGATACTGGAACCTTTCTGGGATATGGAGCTGCGCTCACCCATTTGCGTCCCTGAGACCAACTACACTTGGAACATGTCGTACTACAAGGGATACTACTACGGGGTGGGTGGGGAGTTTCCTGATGATCCAACTCCAGAGTATAGATTGGTAGGGAACTTGGTTATTCTCCCAGGACAAGACTGTGATAGAGCAGAGTATCATAACAAAACCTGGTCCGGTCCGGATACTCTTTGTGTTCAGTACAGAGTCTTTTCTCCTGTATTACAAACTTTCCTTTCTATCTCTTCAGTTCGTTACAAAGCAATGGTATTAAATAATAAAATTATTGTCTCCCACAGCCATACCCCGGAGGACCTCTTGTAATCGCCCAACGTGGAACCGTTGGAGAAGCAGGATTTCCTATCGGTCAAATCGCTTTTCTAGCAGGTATCGCCTCAGGACCCACTGTAAAGGTGACATTGACTGAACTGATGGTCACCTACTTCACTAATATTAAACGTACATAATTCTAAAGAATAGTTTATTTTACATGATTATTGTGATAAAATTATTTTTTGAAATATTTTTAATTCGTACTTGTTTATACAGCAATGATCGCGTATTTGGAATATCATGCCCACAAGCACAATGCAAAATGGTGCTCCACGCCACCCCTCAAACTAAATTCAAAGAGTCGTGTGCCAAAGGACCAGCGCCTTAGAAAAATATGGCCTTGGGAGCAACTCCGAAGCGATAAAGGGAGAAGGCAGGAAGTGATGGACTGTTCCTGTGGCTTGCACAACTTTGAAAAATTTCCGGTGATAGAGGTCCTTGGAGGAGGAGCCCGCATCAGTGGAGGAAAGGAGGCGACTCCTTATGAGTTCCCCTGGATTGGAATAGCAGTTCTTCAGTTTCGGAAACTTGACGATAACGACGACTTCATCGAGACGGTTAAATGTGCTGCCACCCTACTTAATGACAGAGTGATCCTCACTGCAGCCCACTGCGTTATCAGGGAAAACATTTTACATACGCATTCGGAAAAGTATTTTTTGGCTTACAATGCAACCTTCTTTCTTCGCGTGCACAACTCTACGAATGATAGGGTCACGACGGGGTGGTCAGTTAAGAAAATTTATTACCATTATGGATACGTGGAAAATTTGAGGCAGTAAGTAGGAGACTTTGCTTCTTTTAAGTGATTTTTAAAGGGGCAGCAGCTTGTAAATTTTTTATACGACTTTTGGTCCCTTCTTCATCACAGAAACAGTCCTTCCCTAGACTCGGACATTGCTTTATTGGTGCTTGACGACAAAATACGGTTTTCAGCTGTTCGGGATTACGCCTTAGTGGAACCCAGACAGATTCGACCTATTTGCATTCCAAAACGGAAGGAATGGATAGAACCGTCTCGGAGAAAGGGTATAGTCTCTGGTTGGGGCAATATGCCGGATCCGGATAACCCTGTAAGTAAATGCATGTATAACTTTGGCTCTCCATAACCAGCAATAATAAAGACACACTATTTGTATTTTTTCTGCAGGATGGCGGCAGGGATACCTGGATCCCAGCCCATAGCCTCCAAAACCTTGATGTACCAATCCATCCGTTGAAGGAGTGCGCGGTAAGGTACAAATACCCCCTGAGGAACACTGTGCTCTGTGCAGGCTTGTTTGTGAATACAACTGGTTTCACGGAGGGGGACTCAGGAGGACCTTTAATTATTCGTCAAAGTGGCTATTGGGCTCAGATGGGAATTGTCAGTTATGACTCACATCAGCACTATGATGAGTTCGATAATGATGGTAACTTGGTGAAGTCCCTATATCTGTCTACCACATCCTTTTATACAAATGTTGAAAGTAAGCAAAATTACTATTATTATATACATTGTGTTTTTAATAGCAAGAAACAGGCATGCTAAAAGAATTTATTAAAAAATGTGTATAATATGTATCTTTATGATAACCAGATTTTCTCCAGTTTATCGACTACTATGCAAGTAAGGAGGATGCGAAATGGTGTCATTCCTACATTTTCCCGGATAGGTATGACATGAACTACTATGGGCCTAACACCACTGGATAATAAAAAAATATATGCACTATTCAATAAAAGAAATTGTTTTTACTGCAAAATTGTGTTCAACCATAATAAATAAAGAGTATTTATTTGTCAAAATTTCAAGTCGAGTTACAGGTCACCAATTATTTTTAACATTCAATTGAGCAAATTGTTTACAACCTTGTAGAAATTTTTAGCTTGCCCACTTCTCTTTTACCCCCTTGCATAAGCCATCCCACTGAACGTGTCCTAGTACCCATGCGAATGGGCGAGGCAGGCATGGTATTCATCTTGTTATCTTGAATCTTCTCCGAAATTCCCCAAACGAAAGTGCATACAACGCAGAAGAAGATAGCCCACTTGAGTAGTAAAGCAACCATGATGAGAAATAGAGTGGATTCATTGGCAAACGTATCTACCACGCACATGAGTACCACAGAAATGATGAAGCTAACCATGTCAAAGGTGCACCAAAGCACGGCAATCCATTTCCGGGTGCTCAGACTAAAAGTCTAATGAACCAGAACCCAAAAAATAATTATAATAGCCACTAAGAATATTGGGTAACTATGCATACAAGTGTTATCTTACAGTAAAAGTGGCGATGACAAGAAGTACAGAGATAACAACCGAGAAAACGATGTAAATGGCGGAAAATGTGGCTCTTAGAATACAGCCAGGGGAGCAGTCTCTAATTGAATACCACGAGTACTGGGATACCACCCAGATGTAAAAGGCTAAAAGGGTGAAAGAAAGGGGCAGCTCCACGATACCCACAAAACGGGCTGCAAATCGACCTGAAATATTTTTTACTGTCATTCTAGAAGTGCTGTGTGTAAAGCAATACAAAAACGTGTCAAACTTGACACTTGAAAAAAAAAACTTTTATTCCGACGATAGCGCTGGTGATGGGTCATAGCCTATTTAAATAAGTATATTATCAGCACACAAAGCTGGCATGAAAAAAAAAATCATTAAATATTCAGTAGACTTATCGATCAATAATGTATAGTGTTAGCATTAATATCATATCATGTAGTCATGTCATTATACAAATAGCTTTTGAAAATGATATGTTACGGATGTGCATATATAGGTACTTTAGAAAATATTATTGCAAAACAAAATTAAAACAAGCTGATGTGTTGTATAGTAGTAGAAGGTTAAGAAAAGAGATTAATAAAATAAATCACATTTTATTACACGAGGTGATTACGAAAATGGCATTGAACATAACTTAAATGTGAAATTTTTATTGTTTTTAGTAAGTTCATAAAAGAAAGGAATCATTGATTTAACATTGAAATACTTTTATGGTAATCCATGTGCATATTCTTGAGATGTTGTGCATATTCTGACTTTTAATTATAATGGTACAATAAAATACATCTCTTAAATAAAAATTTGGGTGTGATTGGATATTGCGAAATTTTGAGTTTTCTTGGTTGGTAAAATTCAGCTTTGAATTCATTCGGAAAAAAATCTTTTCTTCTAACATTTTTTGAAAAGTTCGATTTTATACAAATTCCAAAATGGCATTTGTCAAATTTTCTCCAATTTTCGTGATATTATTCTTGGAGTGGTATTTCTTACAGGAAACCACTTTGGTCAACGGCCATCCGACTTATTCAACTAATCCTAATCATCCAGCTCATCGGACTCACTCGATGCCATCATGTTAGTAAACTCATTTCATTAATTAATTAAAATTCAATTTTTGTGTTATATTTACATTTGTATAATCTTAAATTCGCTGACATATTTTTCTCTTTAACAGGGGAATACTCGGGGAGTGATAGCAGCGATAGCGACGATGATACAGATTCAGATTACATACAAAGCAATGATACTGGCCCCTACAAACGGCGTGTAGTGAAGGAATTGGACGTGGAACTTGACTCTGATGATTATACACCACAAGACATCAACGTAGATGATCTGAAGGATCATCCAAATTACCAGGAAATTAAAAATATGGATAAGGCTACCCTACGCGCTATCACGATGTTGGCTCGAAAAAAACGAAGGGCTAAGCGAAACACTTTATCCACGATGCTAGGTTACTATAAGAATAACGATAACGATATTCCGCTAATTGTTCCTGAAAAGGCGACGGAAGTGGTAGTTCAAAAGCGGACTCAAACTATTTGAATTTATTTTTTTTGATTTGAATATCAGATTAATGAGTAATAAAATTTGAGTAAATGTATTAGAAAAAAATGTTGCAGTTTAAAAACGTAATTTCATTTATTTCATAATATCGCGAGACTATAAAAGCGGAGGGAACTGAAAATTCTGAATTCATTTTTGCTTGACTTGCGCGTCCAAGCCGAGCAGGCTTCACATATTTTAAAAATTGCTACTCGCGACTCTTCACCAGAAAATAAAACTCTTCTCGGTTAAATCTCCTCAGTGAAATATATCTTTGGTCAATCTCAGACAATGGCAAGTGGACAGTATCCCGTACTGAAATTTGTAAGTAGAGTACATCTCTGGTTTCGCTTCAGGTGAAAGGGGATTTAAAATTTTAAAATATTGATTTTGTTTCCTAATTTTTTCAGGGCACAACTCATGATTGGAAGGTGATGATGAAATTCATTCAGCCTCCAGACGATGCGCATATTTTACGTTCCGAGCAACATGAGTTTGAACAATGGCTTGACCAACAGGCGTTGTCTGGTCCCCAGTCTTTCTCAGAAGCAGTGCCTGTGGAGGGCATGGAAGTGGACCAGATCGAAGATCAAAATGTAGACGACAATCTGTACAGTCTACTGGAAAATGTGACCTTCTATCCCGAAGCTGAGGAAGCGGAGGCCGAGGGCCAAAAGTTTATGGAACTAGACCAGGAGAACAGTGATCATCAGGATGCACCAATACCTGAAGATATACCACCTCCACATGCTAATGTTGAAGTACAGGATGCTCCTCCAGAGGGAACATGCGCAGTCACTGTGGAACAAGCCAAGCGACAGAAGAGGAAAGCAATTGTCGGGGGTGAACGCAAGCAACCTAAACGGGAATGCAAAGAACGTCAGAGTCGAAAGGTAGCTTTTGAACAAGAGATCAAAAGTGCCACATTGCAACAAAGACGGAACAGATCTGAAATTGCGAAGGAGGAGCATCGGCAAGTTCGACGAAATACAAGCAGCCGCAAATAGATTGAGGGAGAAGTCACATTTTATAATAATTGTTGTAAACGAGGAGATGCGTAATGAATTTTTTAAACAACTGCAAGTATACTGTAAAGATGATAGATGAAAACGAAATACGATTTACACGTCTTACAAATGTTTTATTAAGACTGAGAATGAAATTTATTTTTCCAAGATATCAATAGATTTGCAGCGAATATTAAAGAGATGAAATTAACTAATTCAGAATTTCAGGTTAAGTATTTGAAATGCTTTATTTCTTCTTCCATAACTGTGTTTGGCGATTTCAATCAGCAATTAAACAGCATGTCCCATCAGCATATTCCAAAGCATGTTAACGACCACCCGCATAGCCACCTGTGTGCAATCACAAATTGTCGTCATATTTTACTTTAATAATAATTTCAATCAGCAATTAAAGTGAAAATCCAAAACATACTGCATACCAAGTTAATAGTTAATAATCCATATTCAATTTGGCCTGTAGCATTACTGGTATCGATATAGTCATCACCATCACCGTTATCAGTTGAGAAAGATGTCCGTGTAGATACTTCCACTTCATCCTTATAAACCTGGAATGACGTCACCACCACCGGATCAGAAGCACCAAACCCTTGAGAATTCCCTTCATCCAGTCCATCCTCATCAAAGTCAGGTTCCATGTCACCTTTCCCCATTACCTTCTCAATCACCATCTCCCATTCGCTGTATATCATTTCGTATATTTTGTAACACGCACAATTTTTCCCCTCTTGCAAATAGCCGACCACATGTGAACCCACCAACCTACCAATAACCATATTCTTTTTATTTCTAACGCAGATAACACCACTTAACTGATATCCGATTCCTCCCAGCATCTTATCTTCTTCGGTATCGTATTCAAGACAAACTTCACCCAAATGCGGCTCCGTATCACGACCTTCGTCTCCATTTTCCACGACAACATCGTGAGGTTGCCCCACTCCCAGTAATTTGGAGTGAAGAATCATGTATAAGCTGACCCAAAGTGCCAGCGGAAGTACCAATATCAATCTCATATTTTTTTGTGAGCAAAAACGTCCAATGACAGTGACAGTACAATAAGATCAAAGATGAAAAAAATGCTTGCTGCCTGTTTCACAGCGAAAGTGAAACTAATGAATATGAACCTGAAGGGAAGCTTTCCCTCCTAAGAGATACATCAAATTATACAATTGTCTCAATTACGACAAAATACCTTTATATCATCATCAAAATAAAAAAAAGTTTGGCATAAAAAGTTGAAATGTGCATTTGATTGAGAGATGAAAGCGAATCCATAAAGTAGAGTTTGTATTGCTTTTTGTTACGGTTTAGTGATCTCATCAGCTCTCTTCTTCTATAGCTCTGGTTTATTCTCGTGTAATAATTTCCATGACAAACAAAGAAGAATGGAGAAATGGATAATGGATTATATTGTTTAATGTATACCACTTGAATGAGATGATGTCTAAAAGTTTCTCTTTTCATTGGGTGGAGGGATAGCTAATTTATATTAAGGTATACCTTAGCTATGTTTACTTTACATGCTTTAATTAATTAATGTATGTTTTCTTTGAAATAAACAAACTTGTTTCAATATTGCTACTTATGTCGATCTATTTTTTACTGGGGCAATTTGAGATCAGCAAACATTGCACAATACGAGATGATACAAAACTGAATGATACATTTGCAAAAATTGGCAAATAGCAATCAAATATCATTTATATCTATTGTATAAGTACGTATGCATATTATAGGTAGGTATGTATGATATAGGTTTTTGGTCTGATCTGAAAAACTACAGATGCAGATGTCCAAAAGATCACTGCAGACCTAGCTACTAGCTTGTACTTCTTAGCCCGGTTGGCAGGATCCGTCTTTGGAGCCTTGCTCCTGAAGGTCTTCTATTTGGGCAAGATAGAATAAGCAAGGGAATGACTCTCCATACTAATAATACGGAAATGTTCTTCCTTCAGGCAACGTTAAAAGGAGACATTCATAACAATGAAATATGAATTCAATATCAAGAACTTATTTACGATCATTGCACGTTGGCACGTTTACACATTTTCAGATAATTTAGTTTGTTTATTTTAGCAAAAAAATGCATTACTTAAGTAGTTAAATTATATTACATTAAAGTAAAATTTGTAGGTAGTTCTCTATATTTCTGGAGGCAAGATACCATCCTTGTTTTCGTATGGACATCTCGCAAATTCCGGCCAGTCGCAGACAGAAAAAATTGGATTGAAATGTAATCCGGTACGACACTGGAGTCTAAAAGGTCTGCCATGGCTGCACTGTAAGTATACAAGAAAGATGTTTTGACTTTTACTGGAACAAATACGCATAATCTATATAATGAAATGCGTTAATGATAGTGAAGTATTACCTGGTAAAAATGTGGGCAGCTAAATTCGTGGGGAAAGTAGACTGGATTGTCTGACTGGGTGGCTGGACATCGAAGCCATGAGGGTGTCGGCCTAGTGGGTCGTTCGGTCCACCCAGGTGTTGATGGAGCGGGTGTCGTCGTTGTTGTTGGTGTGGTTGTTGTCGTAGTAGTAGTGGTGGTTGTAGTTGTTGTTGTTGAGGGTTCTGAAGGAGGTGGACCCCACCCTGGGGTTTCTGAAGGAGCTGGTGGACCCCACCCAGGAGCTTCTGAAGGAGCTGGTGGACCCCACCCTGGAGCTTCTGAAGGAGCTGGTGGCCCCCAACCTTGAATTACTTGTGGACTTGGTGTGGTAGTGGTTGTTGTAGTGGTACTGCTGATGGGACTAGTCCATCCTCCATCCGCAGGCACAGGAGGAACGTTTGACTGTTGTGGAGATGGAGATTGTGAGGACGGGGTAGCAGACCATCCGCCAGCATCAGACGGATTCAAAGGAACCGATAACATTTGAGTTGTGGATTGTGAGGCTGGTCCTGTAGCCCATCCATCAGATGGAGTAGAAGGAACAGATAATAGTTGAGAAGAACCCATGGGTAGACTGGGCCACCCTCCATCGAGAGTAGAAGAAGGGATGGCGGATGATCCTGGACCGGAGTGTATGGATGGACGACCCCATCCTGTGCCAATGGATGGCGTTGACGGTGAATGTGACGGTCGTGGATAAATTGTTTTTGAACTAGTGGGAACGGTTGCTGTGGTAAAAACTATGTACAATTAGTAAGGTTTCTATGCATTAAAAAATGTTTTCATGAAAATCTACAGTTATCTATCTGACGTTACTTACCGTTTCTGTTTAATGTTAAACTGTTGTTTTTGTTTTCACTGGCTGCTACGGCTGCGAAAACTTGAGATATGGAGGGAATGTGCTGCTCTGACTGCGGGATAAAGCACACTCCCAATAACGCCACCACGCTGGCAATCACAAGTTGACTATATTTTCCCATAATTTTTGACGATCACTTTGAAACATTAACACTAAATTCAATGAACTTGGTAAACACAGGTAAATAGTTTAAAGAGATGAGTAGGAGCACCAAAATTACTGTCAGTTGAGATTGAAAGAGTGTGAGAGTGATTGAAAGGTAGAGTGGCTGACACACGAGCTTTTATACAGGATAACTAGAAGAGCTGCAGGCTAATTTATTAAAGGTGGCAAAAGAAAGAAAAGGGCAAAACGGGTTATTTCTGGAGGGACAACATTATGCGTGCGTAAATATTAACCAGCACATGTACACAAATGAATGAATGGAGTAATGCTAATAATGCTGCTTTAAGGGAAAACAAAAGGGTCGAAGAAATGGGATTGGTGTCAGCTCATGTATGAGAAACGGGACACGACGACACGAGTACTTGTACTGCGTTTGTTTTCTGGGGCAGACCAGACCTATTTTTAGAAGTGCAGCTTTGAGAACACAAAATAAATAAACAACCTTTAATCGTTTCTTCTGTTGAGCACACGTTTGGCTTTTATTTGACAAACCCTTAATTTGAAATCAATAAACAATAAATAAATAAACAATAAATAAATAAATAAATAACTTATCATAATAATTAACTACTAAAATTTAATTAAAGTGTGAAGGAAGACAGTTGCTAATCCTTTCGGGAGTCCACTAGATCACCAGACTGAGGGGTCGGATTTTGGAGGAGGATTCGGCTGATTTGGTATTAAGATGAAGAAGAGATTGGGGAAGAAGGGGCATCGCGAGGCACTGCAGATTCATCTTGCTTAACAAGGTCACGACGACGCTTTCCAGAGGGGCACTTAATATTTCTGACATGGTCACAGACTCTTAGCTGGGAGTTGAAGTCGGTGTCTTTTGGGCAGGTGAAACGAAAACTTTCGCCATTCGAACAGAAAAAGAATTCATCACAATAATCTTGACTGGGGATCAAGATTAATGGTGCATCTCTGCCATACTGCGGAACAGGGCAGTCCGGAAGGAACTCTGTGATTTCTGGGGAAGCGGCTTGTGAAGCTACTGGGGAAGAAGCTTGTAAAAATACTGGGGAAGTGGCTTGTGAATCTACTGGGGAAGCGGCTTGTGAAATTACTGGGGAAGCGGCTTGTGAAATTACTGGGTAAGCGGCTTGCGAATCTACTGGGTAAGCGGCTTGTGAAGCTACTGCTGTCACTGGTACAGATGGTTGAGAAGGGATGTATCTGGAGGGGAAAGGGTATAGAGTGGAGTAGTAGTATGGAGAGGTTGACTTCTTGTCCTGAGATTCTGGAGCGGTTGGCTTCTTTTCCGGTTGAGCTTGAGTGGCTGGATTCTTTTCGGGTTGAGCTTGAGCGGATGGATTCTTTTCCGGTTGAGCTTGAGCGGCTGGATTCTTTTCTGGCTTAGTTTGGGGGGTCGGCTTCTTGTCCGGTTGAGCTTGAGCGGCTGGATTCTTTTCTGGTTTAGTTTGAGGGGTCGGTTTCTTGTCCGGTTGAGCTTGAGGCTTTTTGTCCTTTTGAGATTGTTGAGCTTGAGCGGCTGATGACGGAGTCACTGTTACCTTGCTGCCTCGTTTATCTCTGCTTTTTTGCTGCTTCTGTTTTTGCTTTGCTGTAATGCACTTTTTGGCGTGGGTATCAAATACCAAGTCATCGACACAATGAAATAAAACAGGTCCATCTGGCAAGCACCAGTAAAATGTGTGTGGATTTTTCGAATTTGCCTTCACCTGGTTGAGCATGCAGTCCCTTGGAAGACCTGAACAAAATGAGCAATTTAAAATAAAAAGTTTATATTAAACCAAAGCAGGAAATTATAATAATAAGTTGAGGATGCTAAAAAAAATTGCAACCCACCTTCTCCAGCGGCTGTGTTTGCTAAGGTGGTCAGGACCAGGGTGGCAACTCCAAAAAGGACCGAAGATGGATTCACTTTCACTGCCATTTTGATAATAATCCGATTTTCCTTTCAATTTCAACAGGTTAAGAAGGAGTGGATGGAAATATTACTAATGAGGCTTTTTGGGGTTGCGACTGCTCTACTGAACAGATTTGGATTGTCTACTGACCCACTGGCCTAGGTCCTTTTTATATGTTCCTTTTTGTAGAGAGATCCCGTCCACATATGTCACACATACAGCTACAGTACAACAGGTGTATTCAGCACAGGTACGCTTGTATTTGGTTAGCATTGTAATAATTACGAGACTGGACTCTTTGTTAAGAAAATCATAATCAGTGAGATTGGGTAGCAAGTCACGGAAAATAAGAGTGTTATGATGTACAGTTAACTTGATTAGTTGTCATGTATGAGCATTCCCAGAGTTTTCACTTTCCAAAATATGACACGCGCAAGTCCCTTGGGATTTCATCTGACGAGAAGACTACGGAAGTGACACAGAAAAAACAAGCTTTGTCCGCTGGGGGTTCTCGGCTGAACTGCGACATCTTCTACGAGAAGGTATGCATTTAGTCTTCATATTCATATCAAAGAATGGTCAGAAATAACTCCGAGTGATGAGAGTTGGGCTGAGAGAACATGAGAAAGTCGCATCATATCTCGACAGCCTGTCAAAAGCTATCTCAAATCTCAAAATCTCGACTTAGCTTGTTATATAAGCATAAAGACAGATCCGCTGATTATTTAGAGACAAGTGAAAAGATTCAATTGTAAAAGTTGTTTATTGGAATTGCAAGGCATATATGATTGCAATAGAATTGAGAAAACCCGAGTCGGTAAATCAATTGATGCACGACAATTGTAATGGCATCTTCTTTGCTTGTTTGCCATTACAATAAAAAGGGATATTATTATGAAGAGAAAGGGAGAGGAACATGAAGTCGTTTTTTTTTGTCAAACTAACTTCATTTGTTCTTCTGCTGATAAACCGATAATGAGAACGTCCTCGCCCCAACTTTCAGTGTTACTTTTAGAATTAAAGTCTCATGAAGGCGATGAGGCGGTGGATACTGGACTGATATCATGTGGGGAGGGGGATTACTAGCGTACCTGTGGGATCCTCTGCATTTTTCTCTCCATCTTCACCAATTTTTTCCGATATTCCGCCTTTTGCGGTTGTCTTTTAATTTTTCCTGTATTTTTACATAACTTGTTTACAATATTGTTCTTTTCAGCATTTTTTTGCAAATATAAGAGTTTTTCTTTTCTGTTTAATATGAGACATGATTGCAACACCCACAAACGCAATGTAGAGACATGAGATAATATATTATGAAAAAAGCTGTACAATGATACTATATACTGCTTGTAATTACTAGCTTATGAGCTTATATGTCACCCACCATGAAGTGTTTATTTGTTCACATTCATATGACAGAATCCCTAATTTTAATGAAGGTAATTGTCTCTAATATTGTCATAGTCAATATCATTTTCTTTGCAAATATTATTTTTAATCTGAAAATTAAGTATCTTTACATCCGCACCTAACCTGCATCTAAAGGCTTGATGAACATTCGTGTACTTGTATTTCTTGTAGAATTAAGTTAACATAAAAGAGTAGTCAATTCCTTTTCTTTCCTCTTGGTATTTTAGCAAAGTTTCAAGATAATACCAAATAAAATCTGATGAAATTCCAATAGAAATTTGACATGATTACATTTTATATAACATTTATAGGTCATACATGAACAATAAAAATACATCCAGACTGCTCAATGACTTTGAAAATTTAATGTGACCAAATTCCACTTAATGGACCAGCGACCGTTGAAGATTTTAGTCTTCCTGAATTTTATGACAAAAAAAAGAATCTTTAAAAGTTGTGTGTCGTGAAACTCGTGAACATTATATTTACATACCTACATACATGGCATTTTCTGGATCTTGTAATCTGAGATTCTAAGCTGAAGTGAGGATTATGATGATGACGATATTAGTGAACATGACAAATAAAACCTCAAAAGTGATGTATAGATACGTAAATGAATGCTTGAGTTGATGTATTTTTTATTTCATTTTTACTGGCGACAAAAAAAACCATCTTCAACAGTCATTATTATGTTTTATGAATATTTTAGTTTTATCCCACTTTTATCATAACATGTCAACGAATTCTTTGAGTAAAAATTCCCATGAATTTACTGAAGCAATCGTTTGAGTTATTTTTAATAGGGTAACGGAACATTTTATTCAAAAATTCCAGCGGATGCGTAGCTAAATGCTAGTCTTGGATAACAACGATGAATTAAACTGGAAACTACGGTTATCATAATAAATAAACAAATCCAAAAGATTTGCCATGAAGGAATGAAAAATAAAAAAGATCATAATATTTTGTTGATTTTTTATGAATCTATATTCATCTATATGACGCATTCATTAAAAACATTATTAGTTATGTACCTAAAATTTAACGGCCATCTCTAGTCTTAAAATAATAACCCAGCAAGAAAAATCGGTTGAAGTGAACTTTACATGGAATGAATTTGTTATGATGTTCCTACATTCATCCGACCATTTGTACATTATGAAATCTGACTACATTCTTCTGTACCTACTAAAATCAAAATATAAAAAATAGTCCAGCTGCATGGCATTCTCAAATTTCGTATGGAGAAATTTTAATTACGTTTTTTTTCAAGATAAGGTGATGGTAATGGAGTATGTGATAGCGATGACGACGATTTTATGTACTTTTTAGCGAGAATAACTTTCTGCCTCTCCACTCAGGGCAAACTTTTAATTACTCCTTTTAGGCTACTTACCTTGAACTCAAGAACGAATGCAATATTTATGTAACAATATTATATTCAAAAAAATGAAAGTTGCATTGTGTATGTTTGTATGCTCATACATGAATGACCTCAAATCATCGCTGTCAATGAGTTGTCGTCTTCTCTTTTTCGCATTCTTCTGTATCAGCTCAGCTCGGTGTAATATTGGCTTGCAATAATATTCTCACAACTTTTTGCGCATTGCCATCGTCGGATTTAACTTTTTTTAACCATCTGTCACCAGGAGACAGTGTTTTTTTGTTTGCTGACTATTTTAAACCGCACGGTTTGTAGGAAAAGGGATGGCGGATATTAGAGTACAGACACTTAAAGCCGTTGAGCAGAGGGTTATTCAGGAGATGGCTCGTCATCTTCGTTCCAATACCCTACATGAAATTGACATAAGAACGGTACTTTAAAAATATTTATAAAAAAATTCAATTAAATTAGGATAAGATATTGTGCACATTTTAAGGGATGAATGTAAAAACGTTATGATTTTTTGTTCGTTCCACACCACAGATCCTTTTCAACGTGTTTGCCTACCTCACTGAAAGGGATATTCTGAACTGCCGTTTAGCATGCGAAGGATGTAGCTACATTATTGAAGACGTTCTGGAGAACTATCCTTCGTGGGAGAACCTTGCGAATTTGAATCCGAATAATTGGGAAGAACCACATCATGCTTATCTACCAGTCCAACAACATCTCAACGCTTGTCGTCAACTCGTTCAGTGGAGTGGTGGACCAGCATGGAGCCCAGAGTCCAAGGAAATTGGACCACTGAACTTGTTCGGAATAGAAGCATTTAATGCATTTTGCGAAAAAATTTCAAGGGATCCTCTGAACACCCGCCTCATTTGCTTGGGAAGGCCTGTTCACTTGAATCCTGACACTGAAATTCCGAGTGACTGGCAAACGTACTGGTCAAATGCAGGACGAAAAATTCAAGCGTTTTCGGAAAGCATATGCCACATCCGAATGGATATTAACTGGTTTTCAGCGGAGAGCAGGGCGATTGGCAGCCTCTGGGCAATATTTATCTTGGCGCGGATGCCACAAGTAAAAAGCATCTACATGATGCAATATCAGTCTCCTTATAAAGGGAAGCACTCCAAGCGCGAACTGAATTACATCCGGAACGAGCGAATGCCAACAATGGAGAATCTCACCTCACTCACTTTGGAGGTGGATGGACGAGGTCATCGTAAACTTCGTCTTAAGATGGATTGCATCATGGCACGTCTAATATCTGAATATTGCCCAGTTTTGAAGAAACTTGTCATCTTGCAAAAACACTGCGATGCTGACTTGAAGGTTGTCTTGAAAGGGAATGTCTTTGGTAGACTAGAGGAATTCAAAGTCAAAGTAGCTCATGGAGATTCCTTAAATGGTGTATTGGATAAACTGAATGCTCCTCTAGTGAGTAAACTGAGTGTCGAAATTGAGAAGCTACCTTCGGGGGAAGATCTCATAAGCACTTTCACGCGTTTACATACGAACATGACCAATCTCCAGTATATTCAATTGAAAGTCAACGACATTTTGACTAATGAGCATGCCATGTGGCTACACACTTTCCACTGCTTAAGCAGCGAAGTTCTCACTGTAGGTTCAGTGAAGACGCTTGAGGTCTACCATCACAACTACCTCAATTATCATGCCCTGTTCATGTGTCTCCCCAACTTGGAGTATCTACACATTTGGGGAAGTCTGAGTGACGTGAAGAATAAAGGGGAGGCTAATTTAAAGGAAAATATGAGACCCAAAGGGGAAATGTGGTTTGCGGATTGGCTTCTTTCTGGAAGATTAAACGAGTACGCTCCTCTTTGGACTAAGATTTTACCCAAATTGAAGGTGGTTACCTTCAATGTTCGGAACGGCCCTTGCAAGAAGTACACCCGGGATGAGTACGTGAAAATAATGAAGAAGATGGAACAACTGGAGATGTCCCTCAAGAAGAATAAGATTATGTAGAAGAAAATGATTGTTTCTCAAGTCGCCCCATTTTTGTGTATCTGGTTCTTCTTAAAAGCACCTTAAGTTTGTGGTAAGTTTTAGTACTATTACTACTATTACTAGTATTACTAGTTTATATGATCACAATGATCACATCATTAAAGTAGATTTTAGATAGCAAGTAAGGTTGAAGTTGTTTTTAGTGCAGTGGCTGGCATTGGCAGTAGCATCAAGTTGATGCTATCCCGTTTGGTTGTTGTGTTTAGTTTAGTAGTATATAATACATACATAGTTGTATTTCATTTTTTCGGGGCGACTTGGAGATGCAAGTATTTTTTGTGTTTGGTTATAATCATAATTCATAATGCACTATTCATTTTCAATTTTCTTCTTCAACAGTATTGATTACTGAAGAGTTGAAGTGTGTTTTGTAAATGAAGTTAGTTTGCTTTGTAGGCATATGTATGACTTTTTTTGTCAATAAAACTCTTTTATCACTTATTAAAATGGAGACTACTATTTCATATTTGTATTGAAATTTTATTTGGGTTGTGATATCAATGTTTGCACATACAACAAAAAACTTCGTGCATTTCAAAAGTATGGCATGTCATGTCTGAGCACTACACTCCATTCAAGTTCGATGTTGGCGATGTAGCCCATGTCCTCGATGAGGATGACGACAATGCCTTTTATGGGGACGATACCTGGCCCTTCGTCTAGCTCCAGATCTCTGTCGGTCACCGTTCCCCTCAAGACCATGTTGATCCTGTTGACGTCGTCTTGCGAACAAGATGAGAAGGAGGAATAAAATCATTCTAAAGATGATCAAAATCCACATGCACAATTGACACAGTTCCTAAGTAAAAAAAACACAAGCACATAATTCACAATATGCTCTGCTCTCTCAGGGATAGTTTAATCAAAACAATTATAGTTCATGTTCATAAATATTTTTTCACCAACCTGATCGATATTTAAAGATATCCAAATGAAGTCCTTTCTGGTTAAAGGCAGGTAATCGGGATAACAACTGGGTAAAAAATAACCTTTGTAAAAATGTCTCAGATGACCCTCAACAAAATAGTGAACAAGTCTGTCTGCAGTAGTAGCACTTTCAAAGAGAAGTGAAATTTGGGAAATTATCATATTGCTGTTTCAACACTGAATGTCTTGATCACACTGATTTCCAGCGAACAAAGGTGTATACTTTGCAATTAACTATAAGATGAGATTCATCCAGGTAATAATAATGAAACTTTATTGGCTCCATTCTCATATCTAAATCCAATTCTATCCATTTTGCTAATATCTGTGACATGGCTGTGATGAGTTTTATTGAACAATTTTTTCTGGTCTCTCCCCTCTCATAAACGTAGGCAGTAGATACACATAGGGAGTACATATAGGGAAATCAACAAGTTTGTTTTTGACTTGGGTGAACTCTCCGTGGAACACAAAACTTTATGTACTCTTAATATTCTAATTATAAATCTTATTTTCTGACGTATTTTGGGATTCTTCTAAATATCAAATAACTTGATGTGATTCCCTAGTGTCAAGACTTTTTGATTATTTTCCTGACCAACTTGTTATTTTTTCATTTTGAGTTAATAAGATGGGCCTTGAAATTATTTCCAACATGCATGTTCAGGTAAGGGTTATTATTTACTTGATGATAAAAATCCCAATTTTGTTATGACAAATATGACGATTGGGCAGATTTATTCTTTGTGCAACTTATTTCAATGTTTTTGGTCTATACAAAACTACGATTGTTATGATTTGCTACATGACAAGGTGTGACATTTTTGCTATGATGTGCACTGGATGAAAGAAAATAGACACAAGTAAAAGTGTATAATGAATGAAAGATCAAACGGAACTACAAAAACAATAAATAAAGCAGGCGTGAAAAAAATGATTATTTTTCTCTTTGACACAGGAACAAAACAAGTAGTGAATAGAAATGAGATGGGGAGCTAGCAATTGTGTATTTATTCAAGTGACATCTGAAATGAGGCGTTTTTTTTAAAGACGATATCGTTTCCATATTTTTGCAATTTTTATTTCATTTTTCTGAACACCTTTTGTATTAATTATGTAGCGAAGGATAACTTTAACTTTTATTTATATCTATGACATTAGTGAAACCACCTGTTTTCACATATATTCATATTTTGTAAGAATCTGTAATAAACATTTTTTTTACTCTAAAGAATAACATATAGAATAGGAAACCAAGGCTGAGTTTATGATTAAACACGTTACATTAATTAATAATATAGATATGACAATTACTCATACTCTTCATCGGAGGATTGGATTTTATTTTTGGAGAGGGACTTCATCTTATGCAATACAACAATCCTTTCCCCGGCACCTTCCTTAGCTTCAGTAACAGAGTCATCCGATTTTGTACTGCAAACAGGACCAGTATTAGCAACAACTTCCTCGTGTTCAGAATTCGCAACAGCTTCTTCTGCTTTAGGTTTATCAACAGCTCCTTCAACTTTGGTTTCTCCAATAGCAGCAGTAGCAGTCTTTTTGTTCTGAGCGCCTAAGATTTCACTTTTAGGTTTGATGGTTTTATCGCTTTGATTTAATTTGGGTTTCGTCTCTTCATCGTCATCACTGCCTGTGGATTCTGCATCTGCATTCTCCTCTTCTTCGTTAGCGTTCACCTCCCTTGGTACTCTGGAAGGTTAAAAGGGACGGAAAGGCATTAAAAATTCTTCAAAATCGAAAATAAAAATATCGATTAAAAAACTGATAAAACAGCATGACTTACTTAACCACTGTTCCCACTATTTCCCACTGCAAATCAGATAAAAAATAATAATGAACTATTTTTCGTGAAATATTAAGCACATTATTAGTATCTGTATGTTTCATGCATGATAATCTTACATCGTCCAGAGGGGTATGCTCGCGTTCTAGCCATTGTGCCAATACTTTATTCGGATCTGTCTTTTCTAAATATTTTTCGAAGTCGTACTTAGGATATGGAGGTAGAGATGAACTGCGACTGCCGGACACTAAAATCATTGCCAAAATAAAACCAATTTAAATAACCCAATTAATAGAATCAATTTTTAATCATGATTACATTTTTAACTGAGTAAATTCAAACCTTTCTTTCCCTTCTTCCTTTTGCCTCCTGAACTTCGACTGCGCCTTTGAGTTATAGCCTTCTTCGCTAACAAGTCAGTTTGTGCTCGTTTATTCTCGAGCTTCTTCTTCCCAGCCTTTGATTTGACCTTGATGGTTGCGGGCTTTGAACAACCTGGTTTTTCCTCGGCCTTTGAGCAACTGGGTTTATCTTCAGCCTTTGTACCACTGGGTTTTTCTCCAGCTTTTGAAGAATCACGCTTTAATACAGCCTTTGAAGAGGTTGGCTTTTCGGTATCCTTAATAAGCGGCATTATCACGATAATTGACGGATATAAATTCCGAGACAATTACAAGTTAAGCTATTTGGTCTTCTTTAACACCTCAAATCAACACGATAAAAAGAAGAATAAAAAATCAGTCAAAAAAATATTTAATCATGAATTATCTCCTTCTTCAACCCCCAACAATAAGTACAAATAAATTCAACCTTAAAGCTTCAACAATTAAAATATTTCATTTCCTTTAGAGAACCATATCAGCTGACAAAAAATACTTACTTACTGGTTCACAATTAAAAGTAAAACCAATTTGCCTTCCGAAATTCCAGAGAATAAAATCCAAATTCAACCCCACAGTTAATCCCACCTGGACTGATCGTTAGTGTCTGTTGAAGCAAAAAATATAACAGTAGTCAGTAGTAGGTCAATCGCAAATTAACAATTGAAATTCACACTAGTGACTGGACTGCAGAATAGTACTCGTGTAGTGATAAAAAAAGATCTCTCTGCACTTGAAAATAAAAAAGAGGCAGCGACTACTGACCAAAAGACTAGAACCACCACCACCACCACACACGCATACGACAAAGCACACCGAACAGAAAGCAGGCTGCAGGTGTGTAGCTGACTGAACACCACAACCTCACACAGAACAGGATATATCCTTCTTCCTCTTGATCTTCTCTTGAAGTCCCTTTAAAAATTGGCTAATATAATAATTAATATGATACTTAAATACTTTAGCAGAAGTCTTCACAAAGCTATTTCCTCACTGATTATCTAATCACCCGATGAACACCGAAGGACCTTGCGAATCTTGCGATTACCAAATTAAATGAAGAGGTGCGAGTACAAAAAGTCAATCAGACAATAAAAAAGACCAGCTAGCTATTCTATCCTATCTTGTATCTTCTAGTGAGACTGTAATGCTTTCAATATATTGCTGTTTCCCTCATTCTCTCAAAAACTCTAAGTCAAAATCAGTTTGACTCAAAGCCTAGAGGTACGGTACGGTGGGTTAGTATTACGAATGTGGCGATAAATTTAGAGAATGGTCCCCCCTGTGCTATAAATTGAAAAAATATTAAATAATTATTTTAAAGAAAACTTTATACTGATGTTAGTGTAATCTAACCTAATCTAGCTTAACCTTACCTAACTTCTCGTTTGGTGTAAAATCTAACCTAACCTAATCGAACATAACTCCCACGTATCGGTGTAAAACCGAACCTAACCGAACCTAACATTTATATTGGCATAAGTTTTGGGTAAAAAGTTTTAAAAAAGAAAAAGAAAAGATTTTTGGAAATAATGGGGGATCCGGGATCCCTCTACTATCGCCACATTCGTTATGCCAGCCCTTCAGCTCTTCTCCTTTTATCCACCGCACTGCACTGCACTGGTTGAGTTGCTGGTGTGGTAGGTCAAAAAATAAAAACACAATTTTTTCACTTTTTTTGGAAAGAACGAGAATTGAGATTGTAGCTTAAGATGAATTCCCAATGCAACAAACCTTTACTATTTTGTCCATTTTACCGAGAACTAAAAAAATGTTCATTTTATGTTTTTTGTCATAATGGCATAATGATAAATAATATACATATAATGTTAGCTTTCTCTGATCTGCTTAGTTACCATCTTATTTTCACTTACATAATATCTAAGATGAGTGTATTTCTATGAACTGTGAACCGGAATGCGTGTGAAATGATGAAATAGAAGTTTTAAACATGTAACAGAACAAATTGATTGTTGACGTGGAGAATGAGTTGATTGTAATTTCTCCGTGATTCAAGAACAAATGCATTTTATTGGCAGAATATATGTTGTGGTGATATTAAAGTTTAAAAAATGCCTGTATGTATGTAGTATGTGGTAAACAAGCATGAATCATGTATTAACCAGTAACAATATTTTTATTAATCGTATAAAACTTGAAGTATAACAAACTGAAAATTGTTAAAATATTTTATTCATCTTTGGCAATTGTCACAATTTAAACATTTGTTTTTGGAACTTTATTCGTGATGTTTAAAATGAGCTTTGTAGGCTCTAAAGCAGGACCAGGTAGTCCCACAACCCCGACAGTAATGTGATGCAACGGGTAGCTTGATCACATCATGCACATTTTTGAGGTGCTTGTTTAGTGTACTGACGTTGAAAAAGAGCTCGCCACATTCATGGCACAAGCAATCTTTCTCCTTTTTTTCAACTGTCGTGGTTTTCTGCTGCTGGAGGATGGATGGCCTTTTTATTCGCATCCCTCTTCCGAGCAATTGTTCTCCACCTTCTCGCACAGCTACTTGAGTGGCTGCAGGATCCGACTGGACCATCCTTGGTAACGGTAAAGGATACCCCTCCATAACTGCTGCTATCAGCTCATCCAAAATCTCTCCAGAAAAAAAATTGGGATCCAGCATTTGCTCGGCTCCAACAATGTGCATCGAGACCTGATCCTCCTGTTTTAAGTCAATTCCCTTTGGAACACCTTCAGTTTTCTTACTTTCCATTTTATTGGCCTTCCCAAAATAAACTCATCCAACTAAAATACAACAAAATATAATTCCAAACAATTAGTTAAAAACGTACACATCATAGAACAACGACATACAGTCAAATATGAAATTCAACATCTTTGTTTCAAAAATACTTTATATTAACTCACCTCTTGGCCACTATTTCGTACACAGCTTCACTATTTCGTTCCAATGAAAAAAAACAAAAGTAGAAATGTAGGTATGTCGCAATCGAAACAGCAACAGGTGTCAACCGAAAAAAAATTGTTAACACGCACTACAAACTCCAAAGCCAGGAAACCTTCCCCAAACAAATGCCGTTTCTGGTCAACGGTCAACTATAAATTAATTTATAAACCGATATCTACTTTAAAGTAATCACTGAGCCTTAAAAATTGTTCGTGTGTTGCTTTCAAGGATTCACAGAGATGAATGAAAAGATCAGATCAGCTCAGCGCAGCATCTATCGCTGTGTTCCTCTGCATTTCTTCTAAAAACGCTAAGCGTACAACATAATACTTATGCATGGTATGGTTAAATGGTGTCCTTTTTTGTGTTTTTGGCAGAAGCAATGCTAAAGTTAAGCCTTCTAAAAAGTAGTGGATCGCTATCATATCATCACACCATTATTAGAGGACTCAAGAAAGAAACAAGTAAAGTACAGAAAATGAAGATGAAGAGGCAGGGAAAAGTGTGAAAATGAACTAAAGGGGATCTGGCTGGACATTGCGTAGACACAACTTGTGTCACACAATCAACAAGTGTATACTTTTTTGCCATTGTGTGCATTTTTTTTTTTTTTCTGGAGATTTGTGCAGATTTTGAATGTACACTAAACTACAACAACTGATACCCTTCTATGTTTTAACCAAATTGGGTAAAGTGGTGTGTTTTAGGTTCCGTGTGCAAAAACGCACTTTCAAAAAATTTGTTCGTTAAAAAATACACAATACTGAATATACAGAGACTACCCAATCAAGCATCATTACACAACGCAACAGTAAAGTAGGTAGATATACATATGCATATAGCATTAATTGACTTCTGCCTAGGACCACGATACGTTGTAATTAAAATAATTCAATGAGTATTTCGAAGGTTACCAAAATGTTCTTTAAAGCATATCATCAGTCTTCAATTAACTAATTATGTTTTTCAGCATTTTAAAGAAGCCTTGTAAAATGATAAGAGATATTGATACATATTGCTACCAAACGCAAACAATAGAAGTAGGACAGAAACAGCAACAGGTCTCAAGTTTCCCCGAATACACAGAAAATACAGGCAGCATACTTCCGTATATGTGATGTATTGTATTTGTAACTTTGCAACTTGCAACTATCCATAATACTAAAAAAGACAGGTTAAAGTAAGAATGAAAAGAGCTAACAAGCAGCAAGGAGATTGATGCGTACATGCATAAATTGTTTATGTAATGTTAATGTTTATGTTGCTTGTGTTGTGTGCTTGTGTGATATTTTTTAACTACGAAAGCGAAAGCTAACGGACTCGCATTCAGCAGAAGGCTGCTAGTACAAGCTATTCTATCACTTGTCTTTTTTTTTTTGTCTGCGTTGTTCTGATTCTGATCAAAAAATGTATAAAAGTGCATTAGTCTATGGTCTAGAAAAACTGGAAGGAAAATCCTGCGGCTTGACTTGTTGCATGAAATATTAAGGCGAAATATTTTTTTTTGCATTTGGAGAAACTACCTTCCGTGTCTCTACATTGAAAACCCCTTCAAAAATTCGTAACCTCCGTCATCTTCATTGTCATTCTTTGTTACATATTATTGGAAACCAAAAAGAATACGTATCTATTAAAGTACAACGTTTGATTACATTGAGATAAGATTCGTAGAGATTCGTTTTATTTTCGACATAAATTTACCCGTAAATTACATTGTTAATTTACAATTTTCGGGGAAAATTTGTTATATTCAAGTGAATGTTGTAAATTGTAGGTGTTGATGGCACAGCACGAATTATTGTCAAATATGCATGTGCATACAACATACATACGTTTTATTGTAAAGCAATTAATTAGAAGCGAAACACGTAATCTGGATTATGTATATGTACTTATTCAGTACAACACAATCGGTTGATTACAAGTTGCAAACCAAAGAGAAGGGAAAAGGAATGCATTTCGATGTAGCACAAAATAATATATTTTAGCATGTAGCAATTTGCTTACATGTTTGAGAAGGAACTTTTTGCTTGTTTTTAAGTTTTCATCATTCCATGTTTCAATCCAGTTACATTATGAAAACTTGGTATTCCATTCACCCTTTAAAATATATTATCAACCTTTTGGTGAGCAACATAAAAAATATCCTAGAATATACCATAGTATTGGATGCACAACAAATGCACACGAGTAGTATGCACTAGTTACATACTTGGGGTACTTTCAGTCTAACACAAAGAAATGAGTAAAATGAGAAATTATAACATAAACATAATATGCAACACAGTGGAATGCTGTCTTCTGAGTACCCAAGACGAAGACAAGGGACAAGGAGAAAAAATGGAATGGTGAAAAGGTAGAGAAGATGAAAGAAGGGAGTAGGCGTTAATCCCTTATCCCCACTCGGCTAATCTCTAATCCTTTCACTCCCTTTCTCCTCCTGCCGCTCTACACTTTCGCTACTACTCAACTACCTCTGCTTAACTGCTTGAAATGAAAGGTTAATCTTTGCATGGTTTGTTGGTATATATTAAACGGACACTTTGTGCATACCTACCTTGCCTTGTTTATGGGAAAGGGAAAATTGAAGAAATGCAAGCAACCTGACCATTGTGCACACGTTAATGCAATGTTGGAACACGGGTAACTTTTACCTTCCTTTTTTTTCAAATACAGTTTTGCAATAGCAGTAAATGCAATGGCAAAGGTTAACCAAACACGCCGATTGACACGGTCAGGATGGGGTTGGGCGCATATAAAAAGGGCTCCTTCTCAGTACCAGAGGCACAAGCGATCAGTATCTCGAAGGATCAACACCTCCCTTGGACCTCTGCTGCTACTACCCCTCTTGGATCTCTGCTGCTACCTCCCTTGGACTTCTGCTGCTACTACCCCTCTTGGATCTCTGCTGCTACCTCCCTTGGACTTCTGCTGCTGCCTTCCTTGGACCTTTGGATCTTTACTTGTAACTCTACTTGTAAGAAGGATGGATGCCAACAACACTGTGGACCACCAACAAGGAGACAAACAAGGATCATCACTCAAACCAGACATGAATTTGTGGAACGGATCTACTGGACTTGCCATTTCGCCGCTGCTGCTGCCATTATCCTCCTCGTGCTCATCTGGATACTCAACTGGACTCTCGAGCATCTCAAACAGCCCGGATTCGCCGACTCTTCCCTTTTG
>JAQFZG010000876.1:0-25765 GCA_034695465.1 Entomobrya nicoleti | reverse complement strand
CCTGCCTCTATTTAAATTCCACTATTCATATTTAAACAATAGTTTAGTGAACTTGCTAGTTCGACTTTATTGACTTTGACTTGAACAGTTTAGAAGGTTAATAGCTGATATTTGTTTAAGCAATAATGATAGTCAATGAAAACTTCAAAAGTCTCGTATTTTTATTTGATTGTTTATTTGATTGTTTAGTTTGTTTAGCTTGTTGATTTTCATGCATAATCATGAATATGAAAACTACAAGCTTTTTCTAATAAGGGAACTTATAGTCCATACAATAGTAGAAGACCTGACTGTAATACAAATTGTACGTAGATATGGGGAGAATTACGATACAAAAAATACCAATTTCACATCAACTCAAGATGCAGAGTTCGATATATTTAGACTTAATGTATCAAAAGAATTTATCTCCTTTTCCATATTGCCCAAGAACGTCTAATATTTTAGATTGCTTTATTAGCACAAAAGAAGATCATAAAGTTTTCTAGGCAAGCTTTATGTGGTACTACTGGTGGTTTGACCTATATATATCTTTGATTTTCTTTAAAAATAACCTAAGGGAGTTCAGGGGACTTCAGAAAAGGGTACTTGTTTGTGAAAGCAGACAACTAACCCTAAATGAAAAATTAAAAGTTATGGATTCTGTTCTGTCTAATCAAGACATTCTATTTTCTATTCCTTGTTCACCTTTGATCAATGGTATGGTTGGTAAGCAATCTTATGATAACTTGCCGCAGGTTCCCTGAATTTCCAATCTTCATGCATGTCGATGTTCTCGTCTTCTAAAATCTAATTCATGTTAACATCTTGTACCCCACGCTATGAAATTCACTACACCACCACCATCGTTGTCCTTTGTTCTCATACCCAATCTCCTCTGAAGTTGAGGTCGTTTTGTCATCATCCAGCTAGTATCGCGTTGCTGCAGACAGAAAATATATGGCTATTTTTGTAACAAATGTCTGACCAGCCAGCCGCAGCCCGGCCAAGTCCACTGAAACTGAAACCCAAAATATCTTTTTATGAGAGAGTGCGCATACTCACATGCACCTTGCACTGATGACTGACCTGCTCGATGATGATGTTGATGAGATGATGATTTCACTCTCTACTTTGTATGCTCTTTCTTCACAAGCACCTTTTTTCTTCATTTATGGTTCTTCACACAATCCTTCCATACAACTTTGGAGTTTTTTTTATTACTTTATCTGCATGCATATATGTTAAGAAGAATGTTCCAAAGTTTCTGAATTAATATTCCTTCCAAATTCTTGAGAGATTCTATTTATTGGTGCGAATTACAACAACACCACTGAAAGCATTGCATTTTTTACTGAGCACTGTGTGGAAATTGGAAAAGCACATTAGTCTCATGCCTTGGTATTAGAGTCTTTACACTTTAGTATTCTAGAGGGATAAAAAAATTCAACAGAATTATTGTTTCAGTGATATAATTATCAGTGGTAACCATTCGTTGGTTTATTAATTTCAGTAGAATTTTGTTTCTATGTGAAGTGAAGGGAGAAGTAAAGGTGATTTAACCAAGTAATTTGAAAGGTGATTTGAGAGTTTTAAAGAAAGGAGTAATTGATCGTGGGTTAGGGGAAATAAATATTTTAAGGATATACTTTCATTCTTGATTTTGTTCATAAGAAATGGGTAGAAATGCGTGGAAAAGAGGTACTGGGCGCAGTTCAAAGAAGTGTTCGGAAGAGATGGAAATTAAAGAAACGCTGACATCTGACGTCTCATCAAAAATAGAGCACTGGGAGACCCGTGTGGCTCTGGGTCAGGATGGGGGAATAAAAAATATAACTGTTGTTAATAAGACAACAGGTTCAATAGCAGCCGCATCTAATTCGAATGGCGAGTGCATTCTTGGTGGAAACGAAGGTAGCAAAGCTACTGCTTCACCTGGTGAACTCCAACAAACTGGTGAAGAAAAGTCAAAAGAAATAGGGAATGATGGAGACGTAGAGGTTGATAATACTGCAGTCGTTACGAAAGACAAAGATTCCAAGGGTAACTTTGTGTATCGGTTGCTCAATTCAAGAATGATTCTAGGAGGTCAACTGGTGGTGATGGATTTCAAAATATTTGGCAGGGATGAACAAAGAGTAGTTCATTACATCAACTATTTCCATCAGGAAACCCAAAAGAGACGAGCACAGTACGAAAACAAAATAGAAAAATCCGTTACTGCTTCAAACATTGAGAAGTCTCAAGAAGGGCCACAGAAAGCCAATGGAGGACGTGAGGATAAGATTAGTGAAAAACAAAAGAGTGGTTGGAAGAAATTATTTAAAGTACTTCCTCTAGTCGAGGCAACAACGTTTGAGGTCCTTTAATAACCTTTATATGTATTTTTCACAATTGTGTATTGTTGGTTTGATTGGATTTAGTTAGTGGATTCATTAATTTAGCTAGGTATGTTGGAAGTAATAGCAGCCATGATATTTCACAATATTAACTAACAATTGGCGCATGATTTTTTTCGTGCTCTATTCCTGTGGAGCAATATTTCTAGAAATGCAACCTCAAACCCCTCAGAATTACAGACTAAATAGTTGTTACTACAACTGTACTTTGTTTTTAAAGAGATTTTCTAATGTCACTAAATTATGTTTGCAGTTTGTGATGGACATGGATCCTGAGTACTTGACTGGCGAGGATGTAGGAGGGCCAACAAAAACCGAGATGGATCAGTTTCTGAAAAAGTTCAAAATGTTAACCAAGGCAGAACTTGAAACTGCACTTCGCGTCAGCCCTGAGGACTTTGTTTCCGTACTTAATCAGATGGTCCCATGTGTTGGTTGCCGTCGAAGGTAATTAACCAATTTATACTTGGAGTGGCAGTGCGTATGAATTATTTTTCTACTTACCTTTATTTTATCATTTTGTTACCTTTGAATATTTAAGTGCTGAAGCAGTGTTCCAACAGTACCAGGACGGTCCTAATTATGGATTTTATCCATTATGTATGGATGAAAAAGGGATGATGTTCTTGGCAAAGGACAAGATTACTCCCAAATTTTTGTGCACTATGTTCCATTGCCCAAGGTATTGATATTATAAACTCAATAAATTAGCGTAATCTACCCGTGAAGTTTCCATTCAAAAATTTATTTTTTACTTTTGTAGTCTAAAAGTTCAGAATTTGATCGATTCTCTGAGCAAATGCAAGTCCGGTCGAAGATGTGCCCTACACTCTCTTGAGTCACAAAGAATTAGAACTGTTAGTTCTTGGGTGGATGTTTGGGATTACATGGATGAGAAATGTCAGCAGCGTACCGTGATGGTAGATGCCAAGTGTCTCATCGATACTCTAGAAAGATATCTAAAGAAGCACAGATTTTGTACGGAGTGCAAATCCAAGGTCTTGCGAGCCTATAACATTTTAACTGGCGAGTTAGATCCTGCCTCGGAACCTGGCTTCATAGCACAATTGTATGATGGGATTGAATGTTGCAAAGAAGATCAACATCTTCACCTGATGTGTAAGACGGAGTTTGTCAGCCGTCTGATTGCAAAAGCAGTACCTGAGTTGGTGGGAAGGTATGCTAATCACAATGAAAGATTTTAAACAAAGTTTTATTAATATGACACTGGAAAGCTAAATAGTGCATTACTTGCCATTTACAGTAGCCGCAGGGAGAGACACGCGAAAACGATGGAAATTGCACAAGAGGAAGTTTTGACATGCTTAGGGTTGTGTGTTTTCGAACGCCTTCATCGGATCCAACAGCGATTCCGCGAGGAGGAGAGGACTTGGGAGATCATTATGTGTACAGCTATACAAGCTCTTCGACGAAGCTTTGAAGTTGCTGTTGAGAATAAGTTGGGTGTCTCACAACTTGAGTTGTTGTGCCAGGAGTTGAATAAGGAAGAGCTGGCCAAGCAACAACGCAAGGAGCGCAAGAAGTTGAACCGCAAGCGAAAGAAGGAAAAGAAATCCGAAGAAAATGCTGATACCTTGGTACTATTCTATTATTTTAAGCATTTACGTGTTTATGCTATTAATGTAAAGTGTTATAGACCTCAGAAAATAAAACTTTTCATATTTTGTTTTTAAGGTGGAGGACGCTGCTGACGAAGTCGAAGAAAATGAGACTTTGGAAGAACCCGCCGAGGTAAGTTTCATTTAACGATCAAGAGTTTATTAGTGTCTCTTGTGCCGTAAAGCTGATTTTAATTGGAATTTGATGCCTTTACTTAATAGCCATTTACGGAAGTAGAAATTGAGGAAGCTCAAGAGCAGCAGAAAGAAGATTCTTGTCACTGCGAACCTGTCGAGACAGCTCCAAGTAAGTCCAGGAAAAAGAAATCAGGAAAAGGAAAGAATAAGACCAACGCGAGCTCTGAGCTCCCATTGAGCAATGTTAATAACGGGGCGGGTAAAAAGTCTGAAACTGGCACACAGAAAGGCAGTGCAACTTCATTGTGTCAGGAGTTACGGTGCTCATCTGAAACATCTCGAGATTGTGGCTACTCGTCGGAAAGTACCAGTATCAATCATGATAACACCACTTGCAGTTCTCTGGAAGGTTCCGAAATTGCTTGCGCGGATGATTGCTGTCGGCTTTGCCCTGATTACATTACTTCTGATGCCGAACCACGAATTGTACAAGGGCCATATAGAAGCTTGTTGGAGCAGTTAGAAGTGAGTAGTGAATTTAGTGCTAGTAGAGTATGTGTTAAATTCACATAATCGTCCGACTTGTTATAATATTGAATTTTCATTTCATAGGATGAAGCAAGTGATGAGGAGGAAGATAACAACTGGGTTCCTCCAGAAATTTCCGCCATCAAATCTGAATCTTGGGGCCAAGAGCGTGAACAGTTTCGGGAAACTTTAAAGCTGAAATTTCATGAGATGCTCTCTAAGCGAAAACCCGGGTGCGTTCGTCGAGTTGGCTGCAACGATCCAAATCATGCGTCTGATAGACTTTGCACTGACTGCTGTGAGAGGGATGAGAACCGCGAACCTGCCAAGTCATCCAATGATGGGACTGCCCAAAAGGATGTAGACGCCGCTGCTGTTAGAAAGTCGTCACGATCTGGTAATCAGGCAGGATCTAACAAAGGGAATCGCTCTGGAGGACATAACAACAGAAAGTACAAGGGAAAAAATCGGCGGTAAAGGAAAGACACTCAAATTTTCTGCAAATTAAAAATAATATGTGCTTCATGAATATGATAAAGGAATGCTGTTGAAAAATTAATTTTTATGAAAAACCTTATAATTTGTACTGAAATCAAAATATGATGATAGGTGGTGTTAAATTGAGTTCAAATGTAGTGGAATCTTAAAACTCAATAAGGTAACAGACGATATAAACTCACATTCCTGTTTTCAATATTTTTTCACAGTTTTTTTAAATTACCATGTTAATTAAATTAGTTCAGTATTGTGTAAGATAAATAGTGAATTGAAAATTCTTCCATTTTAGTTTGATGTAAATTTAAATTGATGTATAGGTAGAAATGACGTCTTTAATTTTATTTGCAGAAAAAAATCATGTCTCCGGTTACATATTCGCTATTAACTTTAGGTATTTATGCGTTGAAACAGGTCATTATGAAATGTAAAATTTCCTTTGCCATAATTTTCACTTGTGATGTTTAGTTTTTCCTTGAAAACTCAATCAGTTTTTCTACTTTTCAGTCTGCGTTAGCACATGAAGCAAAACGACTGTTCCAAACGATCTATGATCAATCAATATTAGAGATTTAATCAGTAATTATTGAGCATATGAAAAAAATGAACTTGTACTCGTGGATAATGGGATATACATAACATATATTATACTGAATATTATATATTGCTCTGTGTAGAACATTTCAAGTTCATACGATGAAATATATGCATTAAATAATGTGATGATTAATCTTCGTACACAATTGAATATTTGACATAAATAAAATTATTATAAAAATTATTTAACTATCGACAGTTTATTGTTAATTCATTCATGGTTTCCTATGCACAAACTCGCATTTGTACCACCGAATCCAAAGGAGTTTTTAAGGGCAATGATTTTCTCACGCGTCTCCAGCTTTTGGGAAACAGTAATAATGTTAATGTTATCGAATTCTTTATCTTTTTCTGCAATTTCTACTGATGGCGGATATAACCCATTTTTGAAAGCTGTTAGAGCAATAATGATTTCTACCGCTCCTGCAGCACCCAACAAGTGTCCGTGATTTCCTTTCGTGGATGAGATAGGTACATTGTTAATCTGATACAGAAAAAAATTGTTCAGTAGCCATGTATTATGCAATTAATATGTGTTATGTAATTAGTTAACACATCACTTTACCGATTCAGACTTGAATAATTTTCGAAGTGCAGTAATTTCCGCTTTATCTCCTATTGGTGTCGAAGTTGCATGACAGCTTACGTAGTTGATATCACCTGGATGTAATTTTGCATCCCGAAGTGCTATCTCCATAGCTCTCAGGGCACCCAGCCCATCTTCCCTGGCTGCTGTGAGATGATGTCCGTCTCCACTTAGCCCATAACCTAAAATTTCACCCAAAATGGGCGCTCCTCTATTTGTCGCATGGTTTAACTCCTCCAAAACTAAAATCCCTGACCCTTCTGCCATTACAAATCCATCCCGTAGTTTGCTAAATGGACGAGACGCCAGTTCTGGTGTATCATTAAATTTTGTGGATAGTGCTCGAAGACGACAAAAAGCAGCGATTGAAAGAGGGCTCACTGATGCTTCCGTTCCTCCGCACAACATTATGTCAGCATAGTTTAACCGTATCATATTAAAAGCGTCGCCTATAGCATGGGCACCCGTTGCACAAGCAGTAGAAGCACAATGGTTGGGTCCCTTAAAAAACAAAATTAAACAAACAGTTTTAAAAACTAGTTGCTGTGCGAAATTAGATGTAGTTTAATAAATGGATGCATACCCCTAGTCCATATCGTATACTTATTTGGCCAGCGGCAAGATTCGGTAGAATTCTAGGTATAAAATATGGAGATACCCGGCTGTATCCCTTTTCTTCTAAAATGGTTCCAGTATTTTGAATATCTTCAAGATCTACCATTCCCATTCCAACACAAACTCCAGCTCTGTCCTTATCGATCTGCTTAACGTCATCACATCCCTGCTCCACCAGTTTACTTTGGATTAATGCCTCTTCCGCAGCTATCAACGAGTATGCAGTTGCCTTCGAGGCTGAACGACGTTGGGCCTCATTAAACTTGTTTTCCAGTTTCAGGCTCCCTTCGTAATAAAATTTCTTTAACAAGTGACAAATGGTTGTAATTGTTAACCACGCCATTAAAATTAAATATGATTTTTGTGAAAATAGGGTCAATTTACCTGGACCTTCAGTAGGAATCAAACCAGCAACACGACAAGGAAGTTTGGAATATTTCGGACCTGTTAATAATCCAATCCCTGATTTTCCGCGGAGGATATTTTCCCACACGAATTCGGTGCCTACACCAAGTGGGGTTACTACTCCCATGCCTGTCACAACTACTCTTCGGGAGGTCATCGCTTGTTTGTACTTTTGCAGTATGATAATAAGATATCTTCAATCTAAAAAATGACGCCTATCCCAGGGCAATAATGTACTACGCTGAAATCTCTGACGCTTACGCCGTTTCAGCGAAGGACGTTTAGCTGACGATCAGCTGGAACTTGCGAATGAAGCACAACAACAACCAACATCTGAGCATGAAGATTTTTTTCACATGGACAGTGGGCATCTATGGAGCGTGATAAATGGAGATATGAGGAAAGGGAAACTATTATTTGCGCTGTGTGAATGAGATCGCTGCATTTCTTTGCGGTAGAGTAATAGTAACTCTGCAAAGCTCAAAGTGTCTGCATTTTTTTTTACTTTAACATGCTAAATTAAATATCAACCTTTGTTTGCAACGGTGTAAGAACTTAGAATCATTAACAAATTGAAATTCCAACTAATATAACGTCATTGTTGAATTACATGTATATCATGTAATTTGAATTTTCCATTTCATTTTTAAACTACAAAGAATTTTTTTTGTATGAGTATGAAAATATGTAGTGTGTTCATTTACTTAAGACGCTTGAGACATCACGCGATGTGATTCAAGCTAAAAACAAGGAATTCGACTAAATGCCATCAACCATTCACTTCACCATATTCCAAGATTCATAGTTCAGCAGAATTCAAGTCGATAAAAAGAGTCGTATGTCGCATCATTTCTCTGTACTTTGTACAATTCAACAAACTGTCTCATGAAGTGAGTTGCTTTTGGTAAGTTGTAAGTGTTTTCGTTTCATACCATCATCGCATCATCAATGTCGCTCTTAATTACCAAGGCAAAAACAATTTTGTTTTTCTTTGGCAAATAGCTATGATTATGATATGTACATATTATGTTATGTTTATGTTCTTTTGGAGTTATATAATGACTACATATCCAATCTCTTTAATCTTTAAATAATTTTTATCTGATATATTGGTTATCGTTATCAATGTGCATACCATTCAATATTTGGATACAGGAGAGGAGCACAAGCTCCAGGGAATCGTCATCACAAAAGTACCATTTTGCCAAATAAACGTACGTGCGTGTAGGTGTCATTTTTGTGCATATTTTAATGAGGATAACCATTTGTTTCAATTTAAACACCTTTCATATATGTACATCACGCCGCATTTAGTGGGTATGAATTAGAAAAAAACTGCTGAAGCCAGGAAAAGCATGTAATCCTATCATTAATGTGATGAATTCGGTATAAAAAAAATGTCAGAGATGGTGAGTATCAAGATAACTGATAAAAAGTATTGGATGTGAATGTCAATGATCTGAAGCAATTAAGGATCAACAATATATCATATTACATATGAATAACATCACATGCATAAATTAATATGGCAATGTTAAGTAAACAATTAGGTATTTCTCGGCATCAACATCGCATTCACATCTGTCAAAATCATTTCTGTAGAATTGTCTGTAATTACGACGTATGCTTTATTTTCCTTTGAAATAATAAATTACTATATAATGTAGAGTTTATGCACTGAACACTCACTTCGTACTCTTCATTTCATTTTGTATGTGCTTGCTCCACTGATTCAAGTCCAAGTTAAAAAGATTTGTAATTTTACCTTAATCAAAAAATATACATAATTAAGTTACTTTTTTTATTGGTACTATATTTTTTTTGTAAAGTTTGTGGAAAAGTTCGACCAGCCAAAATGTGTATTTTATTTGCGTATGTGGATGATAAACCCACACCAAATTCCTACAAGGTCATAATGGCTGTAAATCGGGATGAAATTTATACTCGACCAACGAAAATAGCGGATTTCTGGGGCACTAATCCCGATATTTTGGGAGGTATGTTTGATATCTTGGGAATTTAATTGTTAGTATTGAATTAAATCAATATTTAATGCTATAAATTATATTAGGAAGGGACATGGAGCCCGGTCGTGAAGGTGGCACTTGGCTTGCAATTAGCAAATCTGGAAGAATTGGATCCTTGTTAAATGTACTCCAGTCACGACAAGCCCTTTTATCTGCTGGGGACCGAAAGGGAAGAGGCTTCTTGGTCAATGATTTATTAAATGCACCGCAAGTTGTTTCCATGGACTATTTAACTGACATTTATGAAAGGTCTGCTGAGTACAATCCATTTACGATGGTAACCATTGATGTTGGGACGACGTCATCAAGCGCTCCTCAGATTTGCTACTATTCTAGTGCTGCCGATCAAAAACCACAGCAGTTGCCTGCACGCATTGTTCATGGGATAGGAAACAGCTATATTGCTACTCCCTTCAACAAAGTGAACACTGGCAGGGAAGAGTTTGCTAGTGTGATTAAAGGGTGCAATGATGTTCAAAAAAAGGATGAGCTCATCTCGGAGATTTTGAAGATCATGAAAAACCAACAAGCGTATGTTTTACTATATTGCTACTTTTAATTACTTGAAATAAGTATGCATGCAAGGTAAGGGCTCATTATTATGTACTTTTAATTCTATTTTCAGGTATTATCCAGATCCACAAATGCAAAATCAAGCATTTGACCAACCTGAAACCTTTTTAAGGGGGATTAGCAGTCGATTCATTAAACTGCCTGCTTATGGGACAAGGTAAGATCTTTCATACCAGTTCTGTAAAATAATTGATTAAAGTAATTCTTTCTAAGTTTAATGTACAATGCTTTATTTTATAGTCATTCATTTTCATGCAAAATATTTCTTTACATTGTAGGACCCACACGATCATTCTAATTGATGCACAAAACCGGGTATCGTACCAGGAAATGACCTTGCGAGAACCCATTGATGAAAATAATCCAGAGTGGATAACATCCAAATTTGACTTCGAAATTACTAAAGACTTAGAGTAGAAATTGTCACTCAATTTCTTTATTACTGGTATATTATCACAATTCTTCATACATAAGTAAAAATATGAAAATGATATTTTTGTAAACCGTTATTGCTTGTATTATATCAGCTGTAAAACGTTAATTAAGCGTAATTATATCCAAAATCTAAATTCTAATATAAATAAAGGTGCTGTAATAAAGTAGAAGGCGATTCCTCCTATTTTGTAAACGAACCACTGTGAACTATGATTTGATTTAGCATATGGTTAATAAGCATAAGCATACTTTAGTTGAATTCATTTACCTACATCGATGCTTTTAGCAAGATTTCATTTTGCATAAATAAGAAATATATGTTTTATAGTAGGCTCTGATAAGCCTTCTTATCGAAATTCCAAAAAAAATCCATGACTTGAGGTCCCACAAAGTATTGGCACTGGCTTCAGTATTCCAGAGATTTAACTTAAGCCAACCACTGGCTATAAGAGAAAACTACAACCGTGATAAATAAAGTATTATAATATATGACATAATTACACATAAGAACTCCAGTTCGACAATCAAGTACGAACAATCAAGAACTCTTCGTAAGAATATTTTCAGATGTATTCACATCTTCGTTCCCATTAGTATCTGCGACAGGTGGTGGTGGCGGTGGTTGGGCTTCAGGAAGAGGAGGATCATTAATAGGGGAGCATTCCGGCTTTTTCTTTCTTTCCTGTTCAACAAGCTTGAGCATCTCTTGGCGTAACTTATTCAGAATTGCCCAATTCGGGGAGTTTGCCGAGGCTTTACTTTGTAAAGTTGTGATTTGTTGTTCCTCCTGTTTCTTTTCCTTGACACTTTTGATGGATCCGTTACCGTACATCTTGATGAATGCCCCAAAATTAGTGATGTGCGGGTGAATTTGCTACAAAATTTAACCAAATGCACAAATTACAATCGAATCTAAGTAGGGTATTTTGATACTACAGAAAAGCTGATAGTAAACAGTTATCTAATGCAATACCGATAATAGCAGTTGTGACGCCAACTGTTTGCCTTCCTTTTTATTAGAGGCGGTAACCACTACGGAGTAATTACCAGCTGTCATCTTGAACTGGTTTGGGGGATTCCCTTTTGATAGGTCAGCTGGCATCATTTCGAACTTGACGTTACTGCTACCACTTTGTCCGTAGTTTCTAGAACAAAAAATATTCCAATAGTTCATTTTGCTTATAAATGTTATTTGTATGCAAGAAATTTTTTAAAATCCTCTTACCTCTGAAGGCACGTAAGCAATAATGTATAGGGTGACGGTTCACTCACGCTTGTGCATAATTTCGGAATTCTAGTGTCATTCATCTCGACTTGTTGAAAATACTGTGAAGAAAAATATATCAAAATGTATTTTCAACATTAAAAATATTAAACTCAAAAATACACTCTCCGGATGTTCATTTAAGGTAAATTTTGAAACAGTACCTCAGCAATGTCGAAATCGCTGTTAGGATCAGCTTTGTTTCCATTTAATATAGTTTTCATTTCGGGAATCATTATCTCTAAAGTAGCCTTGGCAGCTTCTGCTTTCGCAGTTTTCTTACTGGATCCAAAACCTCTTCCATAAGCAGTATCATTAATTATGACAGTAGCAGCATAAGGAGTAGCTGCGTTTTCAAGCTCTTGAAATGAATAAGTGGGTTGCTTTCTCAAGGTATGCTGAACAAACTCATGAAGGATACACACAGAACTCTTGCCATTCGGATTAAATACATAATCGTTAAACTTTTTAACCATCAGCTCATCCCCTCCTGTAAGTAAATACAAAAAAGTCCATGAACTTCCGTTTACTTTAAAAGGTGATGCATGACATGACAAATCAATAATACCTTTAAATGCTCCCAGATCAAAGAATTTGATAACTTGGGCATTATCGGGAAGCGTTGGTCTTTCTAATTGCCTTCGTTTTTGCTCTTTTGTGTGCCGCCTTCGAGCACTCCAAGTTCTACAAAAAGTTATTTGACATATTAATATATAAAGCATTTTAACAGTTGTTTAGACTTCTAAAAAATCATAATGCTCACTTGAATCGTTTGCATTCCACCTCGGTGAACCGAAAAAGTGATGAACAGTAGCTGCGTAAATCCAGTGCAGGTACAGAATACAGGGAGGCATTTTCCTTCGCAGTCTCCACTTTGGCAAGAGGAATCAGATTACCCGGGCCCCCATCTCCCCCACGTTTGTTCATCCGCCTGGCATGGATGAAATGATTCTCTACCTTTTTCTGGTCTTTATTTGGTAAACCGGCCTTTTCCTCATTCACAATCGTCGACATTCCCTCAATTCCCTTCTCGCCAGACATCTTTGTTTTATTGGAGTCATCACTAGAACTATTTTCAGTGCTTTTGCCTTCCGCTTTGGTAGCTGATTCACACTCGGACGTAGCCTTGGAATCCTGATGACTGGTAGTGGCAGAATCCTTGTTCTCAGTTAGCTTTTCACGTTTAGTACTTGTGAGCGTTTCTTTGTCTAAATCCAATTTTCTTTTCAACTTGTTCAGCTTTTCAGCAATGAGATTATCATCAGGCGAGGAAAATTGGTTTGCCGCTGGTTTATCACCAGTTTCTTCTTGTATTTTTGATGCTTCGCCTGCTTGCTCCGCGATTTCTGATTCTTTGGCCTGTTCTTCCATAATCAGTTTTTCTTTCTGCTCTTTTTCCAATGCTCGTCGATACGCTAAACAAGGAATTCCACTGAGAGGAATGGAATGTCGCTGCAGAATATGTTTTTAAATTATATTTTAGAGAAAGAACCCCAAGGTAAGGCGATCATTTAAAAGACAATTTTAAATATTAGAGCAAGTAATTCAGATTGAAACTTACTCTCGCCGATCCTGTTCCCAAGTAATATGGTTTGGATAATGTACAAACGCGAGTTTTCCGGTGTAAATAGAGAGGCATCCCACTACTATGTCGAAGCTTTATCCATCCTCCCGGAAGTACTTCAAATGCATTTTCATCCTTTTCTGTAACGATAAGCCAAATACAAATCTTCAAATGACCGGTTTATTTTTCCAGACATTAGACCATAAATATATTATACATTACCATCAAGTACAAGTATTTTCTTTATAGTAAGCTCGTTATTTTGTTCTGGTTTATTAGAAGATTTCCCAACGGGACATTGTGCTGGTTTGGCTTGGGTGGTTGCTCTCTCCAATCTTTTGCTCTTGGGTAAACCTAATTAAGAATTCAAATGAAGTCAGTTAGTAATATTAACTACAGGTTTAATTACAAAACAATAGGGTGCATGGCTAAATCTTTAAGCTCAAATTACCTTGCTCAAGCAAAGAGTCGATTTCACTCTCGTCAATGTCATCATCATCATCGGTCAACTCTTCGTCATCGTACGAAAACTCATCCGAATCCATTTCATTTTGATCTGGGTCTGGTTCTTCTCCATCTTTATCTATTTCATCGACGCTTTCCCCATTTCCCTCACTTTTGTCACTCTCATTCAATTGATCTTGGTCTTGATACCCAGTTGCTACACCCTCATCACTGATTTCAGATGGAGGAGCAGGAGTTGTCGGAGTAGTACTGCTGTCATCCTTTTCCTGTTCTAAATCTTCAGCTGCCTCCATCTTGATTGCTAGATCCTAGAAAATTCCAAGAATAATATTGATTTTTAATTAGGTTGGAATGCACCAATAAAAATTATCTTCTAAACCAAAAACCTTCCAAAATTTTAAATCCAGATCTATACACAAAATACCATATAAATATAATTAATACACTTATAAATATACGTTATTAATTGATAACTTACAACATAAAATACATATGGGAATCTGTTCACGTTTACATTCAACACTAATTAGCAATTAATTAATTATAAAAATGCCAAAATTTGTTTACCATAGCTCAACAATAAATCCAGAGAATCCAAACAAGAGTCGGAGTCGGCACGGCAATCGGCACAACACGCAGCTCGTCCAAAACAACAGCTGCATATCTTCTCGTTCTCGTGTGTTCCTTCTCATTCCCTACTCGCTCCACTATCAAATCCAATACAGTGGTTCATGCATCTCTAAATCAAACTTGTACTTCTGCTGTCTGCCGTTGCGTTGTTAGGTTTGGTTTTCCATTTCCGTAACAAAAGCTGTCAGTTGTCAGTCATAGTCATAGTATCTAGGCTAGGTGTCTACTAATTACAATTATCATTCCATGCTGAAGGTGGGGGTGAATCGTGGACATGAAGTTCGTAGTAGCATGACTTCTACGTTGCTTGCTTGTAGGCTTGTTTCCCCTACTTTGATTTTGATGATTTCAATGCATAAAAATTACAAGTGCGAAAATGAGCAAAATTGAAAGAGAGACGAAGCTTTGCATTGAACGAAGTTCGGAAATGCTAAATGCCGTGCCATATGTTTTGAGAAATGATAGATTTAGATTTATGTGATATGCTATGAACCTCATATTCACATGTAATGACCAGTACTAAATTCATCATTTGTCATGAGATGATAATTTTAAACACTTAACTTAACTGTGATGACAAGGCTATGCATTAAGTGATGATGGGGATGCTTAAAATAAATTATTTGATTGAATTACAAGAATGTTATGTATATGATAAATTACGGTAACATTACATACTAATTTGCTATATGTATGTGACAATAACATAAGTAATAATTCAATTTCGATGGTTGTAATTGTTAAGTTTAAATGGTAGTTACATCTTTTATTAATACGAAGAATTAGCAACAATGAAATCAACTAGCGGTAATAATGATTGATTGATTATTAAAAATGTACAAACAATGTTTTTTGATGTGATTAAATTGGAATGATTTTTTTGGCTAGTTAAAACTATAAGAAAACAGAGAGCTTTCATTGTTGCTTGATTGCAAATGAGCGAACGACGTAACGGAGCACCATGGCGGTACTGACGGCTGCAATTAGTCCAGCAGGCATGAACTTTCCAGAGTGATAGTAGCGGTTTCCCATCACACCTGCAAGAAGTGCACTAGCGCCAAGGCCCACAAGATAATTAGAAGGATTTTGAGAGGTTTGATAAGCACCATAGGCTAATACTGCCCCAAAAAGTAACCCAACTCCCAACGACGCAGTACTTCCTAAAAAAACCAATAACATTAATCACATTAAAATTTTGCACAACTATACCTCAGTGACTAATTCATTTACCAATTAACCAAGCGTCTAAGCCATTAAACTAAATTTTATTTCACCTGCTTTAGCATATCCTATAGCTCCACCAGTAGCAACCAGTGCTGCATAGCCATAGGCCAAGAAATCAATTCCCATCTTGCCGACGTCCCAAAGATCCTAGATAATTAGAGGAAAAAAATGTTATAATTTACAGCGATCAGCTTATACTTTTATACTTTAATCATTTTGGCTCTGATCAATTTTTATCATTCTAAAATCCATAAAATATTTAGTTTAATGCTCATTACAACTATTTTGATGAATGGTCACGTTTCACAAACCTTTCTCTTGTCAATCAATGCAGTCGACTTTGAGCAATTAATATGAGCAGTTCCACAGTTAAAACTTGAATTTAATGCGATTCAAGAAAATAAATCGCGTTTTTTAGCAAAATTTAATCAGAAAGCAACACAAACAAATCCACTAAATGGCAATGTTGAATGACTTGAAATCAAATCACTCTGACTTCAATCAGCAGGGATATTGGGAAATTACAATAAAAATTGAATTACATCCTATTCACATTATGAAATAGTATACTCCCGCTCCAAACAGTTTCACTCGCTGGCTCAATGATAGTCCAGTGTTGGTTGTGAGACATAGGCCGTCGTAAAATGATGTGCAATGTGTAGAGTGCAGAGCATAGCAGCCTAGCAGGTGCAGGTGCAAAAGTATGTTTTCTCTTGGAAAGGGTGAAGGATGGCTCGGTAATTGTGCATTTGCAAGTTCTCCGAAACTGCATTGTTCCAACTGACGATGAGAATTTGGTTAGCGTAAGGTCATGCCAGCAAAATCAACATGGATAGTAGTCCGATGGTCGTTCGCGAATTGATATTCCAAAAAGTAAATATCGCATCGCCTGCATGGCAACGCAAGCGTCTTCTTAAATAAATAACTACATCATGAATGGATCATGTTTTTATGATTCAATGAAGCTATTTTTAGATGCAAAAACTACAAATTAAAATTATCCTTTAGTTTTAGTAACAATGAATTTAAAATACACAGCGCTTTGATTGATATTTTATCAAGTTTCAGTTTCAAAATTCTCTATGATCAATGGTAAATGGACCAATTTATTTTAAATTAATTAAGATTTGACACGTTATAATATTATGTATTAGTGCATCTCTAGTAATATTAATGTAGCGTAATATTTAGTAAAAGAAACATAATTTAACTAATTATTTAACCTCTCCTAATTTTTAAAAATCCACTACATATCTAGTATCTATCGTACATTGCATTTAGGCAAGAGGAGGTAAGGAAGTTTTTACACCATTTGCCTTACTCTAATGTTGTGTCCGGCTCACGGCTGAGACCGCTGCTGGATGCATGGAATCTTGTTTGCGTGTGCCTGCTCACTGTTTTATATGTATGTGTGTATGTTGAATGTTGTATGGAATGTGAAGTAAAAAGACAACATAAACACCGAATGCCGATTACCAATTATAGTCGTTAACTAACAGAACTTGACTGTTTGTAGTAGTGACTTATCTCATCCCGGCCTGTAGTTTGTTTTATCCAGTGATCATTTAGCCAGATAGATATTCCTGAGCATATATTTAGCACGCTCATGAAATACTCTTCGTATTAATTGCGCATTGTTTAAAGTTATTTATGTAGGTAGATAAATGTTTAAAAAATTGTTATGTGCCATTGTTAGTGACAGTGCAGGGTAAAGTTAAAGACAGTTGATACCTTGGCATAGTATTCTGGTCGTTTTCTGGGCAGTAATAATGACAAGTTTCACAGTCGGTGAGGTATTCCAGTTGAGGTTGAGACATGAGGTTTGTATTTTTATGAGCTTGTTTGTGAACTAATTTTCTGAGAAATATTTGCATGCACTTGAAATTTATCGTGAAATTAACTAATTGTCATAGGAAGAAAAGTTAAATTAATTTTATGGCATTTACCTTGAAATGGTGAATTCGCCGAAATGTAAATTCACACAGAAAGTACACGTCAGCCTTAGACATTTATCTTTGTGAATGCATAGGATTCAGTTAGTGGTGTATTTTCATTGTTGTTATAATTAAAAGGATGCCAGTGTTAAGCCTGTTATAACACAACCACCGAAAGTTCACTCAAAAGTTGTTAGTAATGGCTGTAAATTTTGATATTCCGAAATGGTAAGGTTTTGACGGACTCGTTTTTATTTCGGTATCTAATAATTACCATTTGTAAAATTGCACAAGTTTATTCAATCCAATGAATTATTTCGCAGGGCTGCCAAACCTCCTCCAGGGGTTCACTTGGATGTGATGAAAGGTGACAAATTAGTGCAGGTAAGCTTAACCCTCGCCGTACAACAAAAATTAATCCATTTGGAAGACAGAAATTATATTAATAATTATATCATAATATTTTTTTAGAAATTGATGCTTGACGAGAAAAAATGTTATTTGTTCGGGAGGAATCCTCAAATGAATGATTTTTGTATCGACCACGCATCATGCTCTCGAGTTCATGCTGCGCTAGTCTACCACAAGCACCTTGAGCGAGCTTTTCTTGTCGATTTGGGAAGCAGTAAGTAGCGGAATTTTGTACTTTTACCTTATTTCTTAATCTAAACTTTACTTGTTTTCATGTTGATAGCCCATGGAACCTATATTGGAACAATGAGGCTTGAAGCTAATAAACCCACGCAGCTCCCGATAGATAGCAGCTTTCATTTTGGAGCTTCCACCAGAATTTATATAATTCGGGAAAGGCCACCTACAGTTGTTCCAAGGCCAATTATGGAGGAACTGGAGAAAACCGCTGCTGATAGTGAAGGAGGTCTATTGGGTCTCCCTGAAACTGACACAGAATTAGACGTATTTATTTTTCATTTTAAGCGTTATATTACACTACTTCGTCATGACATTATTATTTGTGTTTACAACTTTTGTGTCTCTTAAATCACAACTACGTTAAGAATTTGACTGAATTCAATACGGCACATAACCGGAGGATATCAATGTTGGGGATACCTGATGAAGAAAAGCGAAAGAATCCAAAGAAGAAGCGGAAATCTGTTGTGTTTAACGAGGAAGAAGAAATTATAAACCCAGAAGATATTGACCCATCAATTGGGAGGTTCAGAAATTTAGTCCAAACTACAATTATTCCCTCATCAAAAGTATGGCACCAAGTTATATATTATCAGTTCAAATATCCAATTATGATCATTTTTGAAGTTAACTATAATTTTATTAATGATTTTTTGAATATTTATTTAGAGGCCCAAATTAGATTCGGGTTTGGTTCCTTCAAACCATGTAATAAAGCATTACGTCCCTAAATTGGCCGGACTATATGACGATTTACCTGACTCAAACACTTCGACTGTCACAACGCCATTCTTTACCTCGTTGTCTTCAAAATTGGGTTTACCTTTGCCCAATCCCGCACCTGAAATTGAAGTTGCAACTGAAGAGGCTAAAGTAATGATTCATGCAAGCAGTGTCAACATGGCTCCTATTGATCTAGGTGATGAGCCTCGAAAGAAGAAATATGCTAAAGAAGCTTGGCCTGGAAAGAAACACGGCCCCTCAAACTTATTGGTTTAGAATTCATATATATTATTTAATAATTTCTATTAATTGTTACAATATTGTATCTCATTATATAGGTTCACTCAATAATAATAATAAAAATTATCATGAATAAAGGGGTACATATACAATGTAGCCCCTGTTTTACAGTTCGCAATTATAATTAATATTTTTTTATTTATATATTAAATTCCAGATAAAACTTAGCTAACAAATAATTTCATTGCATGAATGGTCAACACTTACACATACAACATAATACATCGAACAAGTTACATTGTACAACAGGTAAAGTAATACTTCACATTCGTACACACAATCAGAGACGACAGAATCTGATAAAAATCAAATTCATTATATTTAGCACAAATAATAATTAAATTGTTTACATAGTACACATCATACACTCCTTGACATTTTACATTCACTTCTACTATAATCTAAAAACAAAATGGTTAACCTATATTGCCCCATAATATACTGCCAACTTTTAGTAGCCTATTGTCCAAATTATTTTAGGGTAAATATCCCAATGAGGTTTCAAAATCAATGGATCCTAATTCTTGGTGATGATCTTCAATTTCTGCTTTATGCAAGACGAAATCAGTAACAGGATCCAATTTCATGTCAGTAAACATTGCAGCTATTTCAGCAGTTTTCTTCATTGACAGCACCCTTTCCGGGGCAAAGTCCTGGTTATCCAAAGATGAACTGCAACACGGGCTCTCATCTCCCTCGGATTTGCTCTCGGGTATTATAGGCTCCTGCTTAGATACGATCTTACTTGGATCGATACGTCTAGAGAAGCCATCTCCAAAATCAATCCCTTGCCCAAAATTAAAAGGACTTTCCTTATAGACCACTTGGCCAGAAGCGTTTGATCCTGTTATAAGGAGGACCTTATTTTTTGGCAATGGAGGCTTATCCAAAATGTCCTGAAATTAGAAAAAATGTATATACCTATTAATGCATCATTCCGTCTTACAGACCAGCAGTTTTTTTAGGGTAGGCAGTTTCAATGTTCCATATTCAACTATTTTGAACAAAACTGAAGAGTATTTTTATAATTTTTCTTACGAATTCCCGAAACTTTTTCCGATTTTTATCATGTGCAAAAGGAGTTTTCTCCCGTCGTCGGTCATTTTCCAAGACAGTAGGCAATGGTGTGGACTTTCCACTTGATGTAGGCGAAAAACAATGAGATAACCGACGTGATGGGTGATATGACAGAATTTGGACAGACCTTTGATTTGGATCAAGTTTAACTGGTATGTTTGATGTTTGACATGGTGGAGAATTATTGAAGGGTTCAAGGTCATACGAATTTGTGTCCGTATCGGAAGTTTCCGTATCCAAATTAATATTGTAGATCTTAAGCCCATTTGATTTGATGCGTTGCAAAGAGCAATAGCATTTCTCGCTCTCAGCACAACTGTCAGTATCATATCCACATAATTTCCTGGAACGTGCTATGTCAGTGTCAGCACCAGATGAGCATAAAACATGCTGAGTGGGAGTGCAAGGGGCCGTTGCACTTGAAGCCGGTGCGGTCGGCAAACATCTGCCACCATTTAGTGCATGCTTGGATGGCATTGAACAGTAACATTTCTCAGAGCATTTATCGCAAGCGCATCCGCTACAAAAGGACATGAATGGCATATCCTCTTCTTTAGTTTTCTTCAAAATTGCTTTTGCTGGAACAGCCGCCTTTGAAGGTAAGGCAATAATTTTTGGCTTTGTTCGTGTGGGTACTTCCGGTTTGCCATTTCTCTTGGACACTGGTACAGATTTTCCACTCAATCCAATTTTCGATATAGATTTGAAGAAGTGATTGATAAACTGGGCGCTATCATCTGAGCCATCTACAGGAGTAGACGACGGTTTTGTTTTCTTCCTCAATTTCTGCTGCTGTTGTTGTTTTTTCATTGCGTGTTTACTTTTCTTGTAAACTTGATCTTGCGTTAGTGTCAATGCTAGCTTTAGTAGTAGCTCTTGGTAAGCAGGCTTCAAATCCTTGAAGGACATCCCACATGGATTCACAATTCTATCAAGAACCTGGTCCACAGGTTCACTCAATGATTCGCCTGAGGAGTCATCATCAGGCGTATGAATCTGCACACGTTTTTTATTTTTTATGTAGCGTCCTTCATAGCCAGTTTTGAAAGAACGTCGTCGAGTAGAAATGTCAAGTAGCATAGAGTCCTCTGAATTGTATCGCTTTAAATTTCCTGCAGGAATTTCGGAAGACTTCTTTTTCTTCCGAGGAGGTCGTACAGGAGCAATGGACTCGGAATCGGAGAACACTGCTCGATTTTCATTTTGTGTGTTGGATGACGATGACGCAGTTTGAGCCAAGATATTTTTAATTGCATTGATTTTTTTGCTACAACTTGCCCCTGATTTTGATTGGCCAGCCAAAGATAATGAAGAAGAGCTAGAGCTGGAGCGATTTTGATTTGTAGAGCTTTGGGTAGCAGGAGAACCTCTTGTAAGGCTACCGTAACCACTTTCACCGCCTTTCCCGGTTCTCATTTTATCTACTAGCGATTGGTACAGATTAGCTGCAATCACAATGGCGTCCTCCGCACATTTACATGCAAAAGCATGACAGTTAAGACTGAAAGTGGCCTCCCTCATAACACAAGCAAATATTGGAGGATTTTTGAAATTTTTGCTGCTTTCCCTAATACAGTCATGATACACAGAGGAAAGGTCAGGATTCATTCTGCCAAAGAGTCTGCTTTTATCTTGACCCTCCTGAAATTACATCATATTATCAGTATCAGTATTTAAATATCCTTATATCCCAACCCAAACATTCAACAAAACCCATAAATATCATTAAGCTATTTTTCTATAAATCAGTTAATATAAAAGCTTACCGGGTCACTTATCAATGGCATGAAAGCGCATTCAGTTGGCAAAGGCTCCCCACGCCCAACAAATTTCACTGCGGCCCACACTGCGATCGTGGTGAAAGGATTGACAAGTCTTATTTTAGGTGCCTCAAATCGTAGTCCATCCGATGTTATTGCCAACTGTCCACTCATCATATTCGTATTACTCAAATAATTCAAGTATAATGATCGCAGCGGGGCCTGCAAATCGTTCAAAGCTGCAGTATTCCCTTTGACAGGCACACTGCCAAGATACTCCACAGAAAACTTGAGCATTCCCCCCGGAGAACATCGAACTGTAGAAAAGGGCTTATCAATCCTAATATCCGAATTCCTTGGTGAGCTCTCCCCATAATTGCTATTTCTCCACATGATTTGATCAGCACTAGTCTCACGTTGCCCCGCAGCTTCTTCCCCTGAAGAGGACGTAGCGATAAGACTTTGCAACTGGGAGCCTAGACTCTCACTATCATCACACGTAATCCTCACGCTACTAATATTATTACCGTTTTGTCCCTTTTTTGTGCTCAATTTTAATCGGTGATTTAACGAGTCCGTTGCTATGGAAAATTTATCGTTCATCCTTGAATAGTCATCTTCATCTGAAGTTGTCAAAATACGGGCCTCATTTTCATCGCCCAGAAAAGTCGTACTCGGAGCAGTCACTGAGGATGATGCTGTGCGGTGGGACCCCATGGGACCCTCAATTGGGCTTATGCTTTTACCATCAATCCGTATCCGGAAGGGCTCTCCTCCATTTGAATTAAATGATGAGGGGTTCTTTTTAGAAGATTTCCCAAATAAACTGTCAATCCTTTGCTTATACGCTGCACTCCGTTCACTAATGGACAACTGGCTGTTTAATGAAAAACTGCTTGTGTACGAACTATCCGCTGGTGGGGTGTCCACCACAGTAGAAATAAACTTATCTCCATCTTCCGTGCTTTGCTGTAGTATCACAACCATCTGCCAATAAAACCATTTTAAAACTTTACAACTTTTTCACATATTTTAGTTACTTTTTTTTCTTCACCACTTTCTCTCAACCGATCTTCAAAACGACGATAATGTAGTCAAGTTTATTAACAGCAATTAATGAAAATCAAGGGCACTCTTTCGTGCTTTATTCATTCAAGGCTCTAGAAAACTGTGAACGTGTGAATTACAATGATGAAAAACTTAAGTCCAAACACCGACCCATTACTATTGGTGTACTATTTTTAAGTCTGTACCCTCATGCAAAGTGTAAATTCAAATGTGTAAAACTAATGAAAAATGAATGAAGCAAAGTATCAGTTTTAATTGAGCGATTGTCTGTATTCCCTTGTCCTTTTCCTCAATTTGTACACTAGTCAAATCAACGCTGGTGTGGTTTTTGTTCGCCTTTACAATTTTCATGGTTGCAATTGCAATTCAACGTGCAATCCGATCCCTCCCAGAGACCCTACTAGCCTATACCTAAAGTAGAATTTTTTTAAATGATTACCATGTACTATTCTCGGTGAAAAACATTTATTCGCATTTTGGCATTATATTAAATTAAAATGAAGAGACGTAAAAAATACATGTAAAAGAAGAATGCGAAAGCGGTGTGGTGTGACGTTACGTATACCATGTCCTTTCAAAATGTTTGCTTTTCGTCGTAAATGCAAAACTACAACAAGTTAGAATTTAGAATACCACTTATGTTTACATTTTGAAAAAAGCCTTTAGATTTTCAGGCACTCAAAATCAGTCATCATGTTGCGCGATATATGTTGTTCCCTTAAATTAGTTCCTCTAGCCTAGCCAATTTGAAAAATGACAGATGTCCACCTGCTTGTGTGGTGGTGGTTGGATCGCAATTTTCCTCGCTTGCTTTCCTAGGTCACTCGATTCTCTAAGAAGAGGACTCACTCAACATCTTTACTCCTAACAGTCAGTGGCGTCGTCATTTGGTTAAGTTTAGTTGGATAGATGATAGACGCTATTTTGCATCTTGTGTGTGTGTACTGTGTACTACTATTATACTATTGTCATCATGCATGCATCAGTGTTCATTGACACAAACAGACAACAGACACCTCCTAACGTGTTTATATGAAGCATACAGACATATAAATATAGCCATTATAACCATATGTACACTTGTGAAGGTTGCATTGTGAAAAGAATTATATATTTCTCAGCATCTTTCTTCTTCCGTTGCGTTGTGAGTTCTTCTCTACTTTTTTTTGCACCTCTCAAAATAATGTTGGTATCGTCAATCCTTTCTTTTAAACGCCCTATTGTTGTGGTGGTGAATAGATCTTTCTGTTTACTTCTTTATTAACGGTTCTTCTTTGGAACAGAAGGCTATTTGTAGTGAAATAATGCCAAATTGCCAACATTTGCAGTTTCTTTCTAAATGCAGCCAACATGTCGTCAAGAAGAGAGCTGCGAAATGTTACATTTTATCGTATTCCGAATTTCTACCTTCATTTTTTACCTAATATGCAAAGCAGCTCAACAATTTACACACATTGAAAATATATATACCAATTAGAATTTTCTTCACTTCCTTGCTCGGAAATTTTAGAGAGCTTTAACTGTTAAAATTCAAACTGTTTCGATACTCGTCACGGTAGGGATAATTGCGTCGATAAAATTCTGGCATTAAAGTACGCTTTCTTGAAGTTGTTTATTGACATTTAAAACTATCATCACTACAAACAGTTACAAAGGGCAACAGTTGCTTATTGCTAGAAGGTAAAAGTCAAAAGGTAATGGGGTAAAAGTAAAAGCAATCGTTAGTTCTCAAGTATTAGCTTCAAAATGATAAACAAAAGCTAATTGATAAACTTGGGTAGTTTAAATTCAAACTATACTTATGACCACGGAGTTAAATAGGTATATACATACTATTAAAATTAATACAATTGGTATCCAATTAAAAAAGCGAAGAAAATACAACCAACTTGTGCGACATTCTGCGCTATCCATTCTTAATATATTATTATTTCAATGTTCTGCTGTATGTTTTTTGGTATCAAGTATTTTTATTAGCCTCACAATCAGTTTAATGAATGTAGTTTTTTTTTTTTTAATCTCTTAATGCATTGTTAAATTTCGTGTTTACAAGATAACTAGTAATTTTTTCATCAAAAAAAATTAACAAGGAAAGAAATCTTGTTCATATCCTCAAAAATATCAAGAGGTTAACTCACTTAATTGTTTTCTGTTCGTTCTTTTATTTTTTTGGAAAAAATGCATACGGTTTCGTCAATGGAATCGTTAACAGTTGGCTTTCAACAATTAAAAATCGAATCTCTCTTTCATTGATTTGTTTACTGAGTCTCATTTCAAAAAGAAACCATGATGACAATCAAGAAGAGGTGGGTTGTACTTTGTACTCACTCTTTAATGTTATCTTTTCAAAAAAAAATATGCACATGTGCTCCATACAGAAATTGCAGATTAGATAGTTCATCTGTAGTAATTATTAAGACTGCAAAACTGCAATTGTCAATTGTTGTGGCACGGCATTCAGTCAATTCATAACTGAACATTTCGTTAAAAGGCTTTCTTGAAAAGTCAACAATGGGAAGGCATGCCATAGTCATGAATTAGTTTGTTTTCACAAGCATATGCTGTCAAAATGGTGTTACCGTGACTTACATTTCTTTTTAAGTTGCCACTGCACTGCAAATGCCCAAAGAACATCTCTTTTATATAAGTTGCCAATATGCAAATTTTTCACAAGTCCATGTATTTATATTGGCGTTCCCCTCCTTTTTT
>JAQFZG010000875.1:0-25766 GCA_034695465.1 Entomobrya nicoleti | reverse complement strand
TATTCTCAAGCTTGTCGAACAAAAGCCAGGGTTAGTAGAAACTGGTAGGAAAAAAAGCAACAGGAGCAGAGAAGAGAGGAACGAAAAAGAGCATGAAACCCCAACTTGGGTTTTTCTTCATCTTTTTTGATAACTATGTACAGATAGACAGGTAGAACTGTTGGATAAAAACAATGATTGTTTAGTGAGATTATAAGCAGAGAGCTGTTAGCTGTTGTACAGACAAACAGACACACATGTACATAACAGTCCCAAGATGAGTGCCTTTAGTGAAAAAAAATCATGACTATGACATGTGTGAGCATTGAGCACCGTGTTCACAATAAACAATGCGTATACAAGCATATATATATTTCTTAAGAAAAGATCCCATGAACATGAATAAAAAAGACCAAGAAAGAACCAAAGTACCCATTTGCCCATCACCATCATACCTGTACCATGAGAATATGAAGTCTTATTTCATCCACCCACTTCTTCATTCTTCACTTGAGACAGCTCCACTCTGTGACGTTCCTCTTTTTTCCCTTTTTATATTACAGTTTAGAATACTCACTAAAGCAAGCAACGTTTTTTCTCATATGTATTATGTATGCGTTCAATTTGATTTAATATAATATTACCCACCCAACCAGCTCATCACCGCCACCAGCAACGACAACAATAACAGCTTTACAAAAAGTCAAACTAAAAGTCAACTCTGCAAACGGCATAACGAGATAAATGTAAGGCATAAGTTTGTTATTTCATATTATGCTTCACATTCACATTTTTCATATCTGCAGGGTCACAGAAAAAAAAGAAGAGAGGGCATAATAGAGTGATTGTTCAGGAGAAGCCTCAATTCAAGTCATGCTTCATTAATATAACTAAAATGAAACTTTGCAGCAGCGAGCGAGTGACCAGATACTACGGTAATATTTACTCGTCATATAGCAAATAGCACCCCAACAACATATTATGGGACAAGTATCTTACAATTTAACAAGCTAAAAAATATTTTGTTGCTGTTACCGTTAACGATAAAAGGATTCAGTAAAAGAAGTGCAATGACAACTTGCAATGTTGCAATGCGATGCTAATTGTGTTGGTCTCAGTCAGAATAATACGTGCATAAATTCTGTGTTGATATATAAAAACGGGGAAGACGTTTTATAGTCACGACGATCAACTCACGGTACCGATGATGATGATGACTTTTATTTATTTGTAGTGAGTTTCTTCAAGAAAAGAATTACCATCTTTATTATAATTTGCGCATCCATTTTAAATAATCAAACCATTACAGACGAATACAAAAGTCTGATTTTCATTTCAGTTTCAATGAAAATTGATAATGTTGCATGGTTTGTATGAAACGGCCTCAAAATATATTTGGACCTATCAAGTTCATTTCCAATATTCCATCACAAAACTTTTTAACAAGAATTCTTTAAAAAACACTTGGTTATAAAATAAAATAGCTTATCTTTCTTTATAAGTACACCCAGGAATGATCTTTGACAAGCTTTAAGCGCGACGAATAAAAATGCCCTTTTTTGTAGACAAGTCCATTTCATAGGACCATATAAGTATGTTGAATCAATATGCATACATTTTTTTTCTATGCCATCACCTTAATATATTATATTCTTTGCTGATTAATAAAGAGTGTAAAACATAATAACAAATGATCAAATGACGCATTAAATATGCAAGATGCAAAGCTTCAAGTGATAACAGTCATAGTCATCATGTCATGAGAATGAAACAAGCAAGAAGTTACGTTGTTACGTATTTCATTATGCCTTTGGGTATTTTAGGACAACAGACATGTTGACTTTTTGTAGCGAAAAAAAGAAGTGTAAAAATCGCCCATATTACTTATTTATGCAACATTTACACTTACACAAGATTTTTCTGTTGGATTGGATGATTGATGATATATTCTTTCATGCATAATGATGCCAAATGGTATAAATATCCAAAGCTTACTAAGGTTTCCAGTACTCAGCGCTCCCACTTTATCTCAACAATTTTTACAATGAATTTTTATGCACGAAAATACCTATAAACCAAGACATGAATAATTCCAGTCCAGCTATGCCTAATTTTATTTTACTTTTTAAGTAAAATAGCTAAAATCTTTACGACTGTAAAATACTGATTGAATAAGAAGTGATTGATGGATTATACATATAATATGTGGATGCGGTGTGTGCTCTGTATTCCTAAGGCAAAATCAATGAAAACTAAATTTTTCACAAAATATGACCGTGACCAAAGATGACTAAATTAAGTTATCTTATGGTTTAGTTAGATATGCAAATTATGCAGACAGACAAAATTAGTGATTGGACGAACAGACATCGAACGACGACTATAGCAAAATAGAAATAGCGACAGAGATAATTACTAATTACGTTGACTATATTTTTCTAATTGTCGCTCTTGCTCATGGCTTTTAATTATTATCGGCGAAATGTGCCTGTCTGGCTAGACTAGTAGTTAGTGAAAATAATGAAAAGTTATGTCGATTCCAAGACAACAGACAGAAGAACTAAGATCTCTAGCCCAGCCATGCCTAATGCTTAATGATTTTTTTTAAACGTCTTAATTAAAGAGACAAGATTTTGCATGCATTAAAATAAAGCGCCATGTTCAATTACAAATTACTTATCTGCAAAATAAAATTGACTTTTATGGAAACATGATAACAGTGCTAGTTTCAAGCTGATTCACTTAATTTACGAAGAACAAGATAACTTGTAAAACTAAAACCGAATAATTGCTTTCAAAAAAGAAAACAACTACTAGGCACAATGCCGTTCAATTCTAAAGATAAATTAATTATAATTCTAAAGAAATGTAACTATGAGATTATTTACCTGCAATTCTTGCAACTCCTCCTCTACAGATCATTCGTTTACTCCAATTGTCATCTTGGACTGCGTAGTCCAAGTCAATGTTTTAATGGCAACGCAACACTAATTCAATCACCATCTACTTTCGCACAAAACTTCCCTCGAAATCCACGTTTGCTATGTTCCAAAACCAGATATTTTCATAATAAACCATTAACGTATCAAAAACACCAATTTCGAAACCAGCTGACAAAAAGTACTACACAGTAATTTGTACTAAACTCTCTGATTGTTCCCCAACACCACCACCCTATTATATTTTTAAAATAGATAACGACCATCAATTCCGTCACTTGAATGCTATCAATTTAAACCGAACTCCGTACAACTTGACCTTCAATGGAAAATGCTGAAACGAAATTAGATCTTATTTTTTCTCCGCACACAGATGACCAACTTGCCATTCACTCACTACAACAAGTACTAACAATACAGTATTGTTGTGAAGTAAAGTTACAAAAAAAACATGATTTCTCTCAACAACAGCCACTCACTTGCAACTTGCAAACGACATGACTACACACGCTCGCATGAAAAATACAAGCTCGACAACTTACCCTCACTTCTTATTTTGGGAATGCAATGCAACCACCGATCAACTTTTTTCGTCTCCCTCCTCATTCATCATTCGTTGAAAAGAAGGGTTGCTTCTGCGCACAGTGCTGGCATCTTGCTTCATTCAAATAAGGCTGCTTACTTGGTAACGGTTCAATTTCTTCCAAAAAAAACATTTGTTCATTTTATCTTACAAAACAAATATGATTTCAAATGTTATGATTTCAAAAATATAAAATGTAAATATGATGCAGTATGAACTGAACTGACAAAAAATTACATGGCATTCCGTATTCGATTGTATAATGGCAATAATGGCTCAGTCGTGACAATTAATTGTCTCAAAATGCCCTCAAAACTAATTGTTCATTACTGGTGTTGGCGAAAATATGCAGAGAGATGTGCATGAACAAAGGTATTAATGGTACATGTAATTTTTAAACATGATTTTTTAATGCCGTGAAAATGAAAAGATGAGGATAGAGTTTCGTCTTCTTTAAAATGATTATTAATATGCGATCATTATCATATTAAATTCTGAATATTTTTTTATGATTACATGTATCTATATGGATGCTTTTTGTGTGAATTCGTTCAAAAATACAAGTGTAACACTCAGTTCAAAAATTTCAATAACAATGGTTTTTATAACAATCACTATATATAAGAATACTTAAAAACTACACCGGAAACAAAATCACACGGTGAATTTCAAAACATCAACAATATTACGACAAAAACAACCAAAAAAATGTTTTCACCAGTACAAAAACACCAATACAATCTTTTTTAGTACTGATATTTAATGAGTAAATGCATAAAAAATTGTCATCATCAAAAATTGAGGGGCGGTGACTGTGTCGTTTATGTATCATGTAAATGTATGTCTGTGTACTTTTTGTGTGTATTTAATATTACGTGTTATCATCATTCCATATTATTGAAGTAGTATGATTGCATCGCAATTTTTTATCTGTAAAGGGTTACAAATTTCGATAAAATAAATTTATTCAAGTTTATCATGGCTTTTAGGTTTCTGTTTGTAATAATTAACTTTAATTGTTTTTTTAGCATTTACATATTTTCAAGGAGAATTTCTGTTTTTGTGCATACATTATAAAATAAATAATGTGTTTTAGTGTTGTGCACTGATGAAGTTTTTTTTAGCAAACTGAAGTTTCAATTCAATAGCAAGAAAAAGGAAATTGATTTTGAAATTTTAACTGCGAAAATAAATTAAGAAAATTTGAAAATGCTTTTGACTTTTTTTCCTTCTACTTGATAGTTAAATTGCTTTTGCCCTTTCTTCTGTGAAATAATGTGAAACACACACGCGCACTTAATTTTTTGAAAGGTGTATAATTGTTTTTTTTGTCTGTTGATGTATTATGTAAAATTCTTTTTTAGTGGTTCAGTGTAATGATTTGATCTACATTTTTTTTGAATGTCCATTTTTTAAATGTTTAACAAGATAGCTAAAAAGTTCCATCATAATATTGTAGATTTTAATTGAGAGTAGTTCAGAAAAATTAAAACACAGTCGGTCGGCATAATGCTTACATCATCGTATATATGGATAGTACTGTTGTCGCAGTAGAGTTAAATGTAATTACTATATTTTCACGTAATATAGAATTTATTTCATACCTGATAGAATAATTTTTTTATGTGTAAAAGTGTGTCTACATACCAAATAATACAGATAAATTTAATATAGCTTATATTCAATATTTATATGTAAATATTCATACTAATAATGAACCTGACTTGGTGACCTTACACCGAAGAAATACAGATACATTCATCATCGTCATATATATAGCAATATGTATAATATATCAATAATATAGTCTACTATAGTCTCACACACTCAAAAACGACATAATTGCTCACTATACGGAGTTAAATATAATTATAGTTTTTTTTTATACACACGTCACACATTTTACACATGATTATATACTAAAATTATAATGTGTAGATGTACATCAAGTATCAGCCGTATATCATAATTAATAATAAGATCATCATACCATGGAAAAAAATTAAACGTACCCATTACAAAAAACTTTTTAGATTTGATTTCTTTTTTACGAATACAAGTTAGAATATAGATACATTTACATATGTATATGATAATGACATCATTTTATGAATGTCAACGTTAAGTTTATCTTTTCTCTTACTATCAACGTACAAAAAATTCTCAGAATTTTTTATCCTTTCCAAATGTTTTAGCATGAAAGAGAATTTTTTAAAAAACTATCTTTGTTCTGTTATCCAAGAATTGTTATTATTTTTTACAAACCTTTGGTCACTAAATTTGTTGCGTAGCAGTATATTTATACGTACTTACATTACATTATGTATAATATATACATATATAAGTTTATATATATATGTATGTATGTATAATGTTTACAACATTTATTACACGAATACTTATTTCCCGTTCCTCGAAGAAAAAAATTATCAATTGTATTTTTTAATAAATCCCAAATACCATTCGATCGTTTCAAACAAGATGTATTCAAACCACTATGTATGTATTACTTTATAACGGTAAGGTAAATAGTTTTAAATTCTTATTGTTCACTGGTAAACAGACAACGCAATGTGAGAGAGACATGTTTTTTCTTCCTGAAACTGAAGGTGAAAGGTAACCTTTACTTATGTAGGTTGGTAGTTGGTGTTTCAGCCATTATTGAGATTGTTCTCTCTCACACCGAATTTTTAGCATTTTCAATGCAAGCTGGTATAATTTCGAAAGGAAACAAGTAGTACGAGAGATGTTTCGGGGGGAATATTTTTCACTTTTACAAATCACTGATTTCCTCTTGTGTCAATGCTTCATTTCAACAATGATTTTTTTGTGACCTTTATAATGAATTAGGATATTTTCATTGGGTGGGCGAATTGAAGTGCACAATAATAAACTTGTTTCCTGTTGGTTAATTGATTTTGTTGAAAATTCGTCCGTATAGTTTTCATGAACAGTTTGAGGTTTGATTTAAGTATCTATGAAGGAATGACTTTCCCTATTGGCTCACCGCTGGTGATTTTTTATCGCTTTCTTGAGAGGTAGGAGTGTTTCCATGTGGAGGCCTATCCTGAGCTGGCGGCCATGAATTCGTTTGGGCACCGGGAATCGGAGAGTCGGCACCAAAAGGTTCAGTGTCTAATGCAGCTGCTGCATCATACTGACTATTTTCTAGCCTCGTGATTAGCCGCTCGTCTTCATCACCAAATTCACCACCCATCAGCGACGGCTCACCAACTACCATTACATCTTGAGAAGCAAGAGAGAAACTTGGACCAGGTGATCTTTTCTTGCTTGCTGCCGGAGGAGTTCCTGCACCGGTGCCTGATGATATTGATGCTGAGCCCTTACGCTTCCTTCTCTTTGACTGAGGTCGTGCTGATTCTGTAATTGTTTCAAACACAATTTTTAAGTCAGCAGGCATTCAGTTATTAAAAGAAAAAGTAAACAAGTGATAAGCATCATACCTGGTGGAGCTACCATTCTCTGCCATTTTTGGAATAACGTTGTTTTCAAACAATCACGAGGGGATAATGCATATGCTTTATGCCTAGACATTAGCTCTTGCATGGGCTCCAATATTACACACAACTGAAATTTGCAAACATTTCACATTAATTTGGGTTGGGTAAAATATTTTAAATTTTGACTTTAAATTTGAAAACTTACCCTAAGGAAATTCAGAGTAGTGCTTGTGACTCCTTGTCGCGTGATATTCTTGGAAAGCTGCTCAAGCACAGTTGGGTCTTGCTGTTGAGCATGCATCACTACTGCGCTTCTAGGAACTAACTCGCGCGCTGTCCTCACCGCGAAATGCCACGATTTCATTCGCATTAGGTCATCAAATGTAAACTCTAATATCAACCTACCTTCCGTACAAACCTGAAGATTTTAAAAGCAAAATTATAAAACAACTGTTCCAATTTTTCCATCCCATTTCATATTTTTCATTGAGCTGATGAATTACCTGAGTATACATAGGTTTTCCCAGAACGGTTATCATTGTACATTGATCGCAGTCTAACGTGATACTGGTATTATGGAAAGATTCTTTTGGATGCCTTAAATTATAGGATACTTCTGTTACACCGCCTTCAAAGATACTTCTGAAGTAACGTGGAATTAAAGTACGTCCGATGGCTATGATAAATAAAATGAAATAAATACATATAAAAATCAATCAGTATTAAAGTACAGGTTTTCATGAAGCTTTGAAAGCACACAGTTATCATGTAATGCAATATCAGTGCCATCAGCAAGCAGGATGTTGTGACTTATGGGGGAATATGAGCCAATACGTGTATTTCTTATTGCTTACTGTATCTTTTGAGACCATCTTCCAGGCAGAATGTAAGAGTTAGTGTAGCATCATCCTCAAAAAATTCTGTCGCAAACGCATCCCACCACAGGTTGTCACTGTCCTCAGTTCGCTGTTGTAACCTTTTATTCAGCTCATAAATTCGAAAGTCGGGCTGACCAAAGTATGGTGCTGCTCTTCTGGGAATGGGCATGGGTCTGCAAATACGTTAATACAAAAACATGTAATTTAGTTTATTAGAACTTGTTTGCATATGCATTTCTGTTTGTTTAAAAAAAAATAGAAAAGTGGTGAACTGAATCTCTGACATTAACACACAACTGAGTATATGCAAAACCAAATTTTTTTGAAATATAGTCGAATTTTTAAATGAACCTAAAATACGCGGAGGGATTTTGTGGTGGAGGGCCGCAAAAGAATGGTTCTGAGCTATTTCTCGGTATAGGCCCTCCCCCATGAGATAGTGATCCCGGTGTATTGGGCGGTCCCATGAGATTTGGTGGTCCATTTGGCATTGGGGAATGTGGAGATTGTAAAGAATTTGGGATCGGTCCACCAGACCCACTTGGTCCTGGAGGTCCATCGTTTGGCCCCAACGGAGAGGGCCCGCAGGGTGTTCTTGCTGGGGGAGGTGGCCATCCTCCATTCCAAGGGTCGTTGGAATTTGAACAACATGCGGCGCAAGAACATGGCGGTGGCGGGCGCGGTGGCGGGCGCGGTGGCGGTTGGGGTTGTTCAACCCACCTGTCAACAACCGCTGGCCCGCCACCGTCCACCACTTTTTCAATGCCACCTCCCCCGATATATTCAGCTTTGTATTCGAAGTACTTTTTTGATTCTGGTGGCTGAACAATATGACTATTCCGTTTTTTACCCGTCGTGAGAACGTTCCTAATATTTTGGTACACCTTGGAAATTGTGGAAAACCACTGAAAAAACTTTCACCCACTCACAACGAACGTGAGTAGCCCTCACAGCTTCACTTTTAGACTTATAATGGTTATATAAAGGATAGTTTCACATTGCCCCAGAGAATATAAAGAATATACAGAGATGCATCAGCGTTGGGCTTTAGTCACACATTTCTCCTCACCATGCTTCACGCTTACTTCACCGAAAGCGCTAAGAATATGATCGAAAAGTAATAGGATTCGCTGAAGGTTTATCAACAACATCCGCTTGCCTCATCTTTGGCTTGAAACATCTTACATGTTTGATGTATAGCTGATGTCTGATGCGTACACCTTGACATACCTTGCGATATATGCTATGTTACAAACAATTTGTCGTCCACCAAATATGCACTGAATACTATTGAACGAAATATAGGTTACAGTTATCTGTAATTAAGTAATTAAATGAAAATCCTTCCAACATAGCACTACAGTACGGCGAGAAAGCTTTATCCACATAATCACAATAATATTATTTCAAAATTTATGCAATTAAAATAAACGTTGTAATTCCAGCTTTATCTTGAGACAATCCTTTTTCTTGCTTTTGTAAATTTCAAATGTCAAGCACTCCTTTCAACACAAACAACTGAGGTCTGCAGCAACTAGCAACACTAGCAAACGTAGCAACATAGCAATGCTACGCCATTTCTCACGTTATATTTTTGAAGTCTTCACTCTAACAGATCATGATAGTTTCATGTTTCCAAATCAAGATCGTCTTTGATCAAGCTCCTTGTTACTGTCAGATGGAGTGGTTACAAAATGTAATATTGCAAAAGGTCATGGATCACGTCCACGTCAAAAAACAATGACCATAAAAACATTTTTTTATACTTGGCAAACAACCTGTAGCATTATAATATGAATGTGAAAGTAAAAGAGATAGAGTGAGTGAGAAAAAGAGAGAGACAGAAAGAGAGAAATAGAGAAGAAGAGGAAGAAAGATAGAGTGAACAAGAAATGGTCACACACAGCACGTGGCCATTAAAAAATTCCGGACTCGTTCACAATGTTAGCATACACAGCTGCCTGTTAGCATTACTCTACAGTCACCACTTCTGCCACTGGGTTTTCTACTTTTCCAGTTGCTAGAGAGCACACATAAAACACATGACGACCAAAAAAGAGGGGAAAAGAGAAAGAGTACCAAAAAACGAAAAAAAGTATGGAAAAAGAGTTGCAAAGACGAATGAGAGAGTTGATAGAGAAATTTTTTGGTAGCCTTGTTCTCTACGATGATATCTGAATAAAATAGGGATAGAGGAAAAGCTGGTTAGAGACTTGGTTTGCAAGCTTGTTGGAAAGGCTTTATATATGAGGATGATGAGTGAGGAGAAGCGGTTTGTTGAGGTGCAGTGCACACCGCACGGATACCCGACACGCGCCACACACAAATATACATGTATTATTAGAGATATTACACATCTTATCATCATCATCACGACGAGCGTAGTTACATGCGGAGCATAGGGGAGTAAAGCCTAACCTCCGCAGAAATTGTCCCACACACCATCTTTTTTCGGTTTTGTAGGAATGAAGGAAACCGTATTTTGAAGAGAAGAATGAAACGGAGAAGAGGCCTCCGTAACAAAATAATAATATGTTATACACGTGGTAGTAGAATGCAATAAAAGTAAAGTATAGATACGATGATACCACTACGGACGGACTATGGAGAGAGAACCCGGCTGTGCCACTTGATTTTATTCACTTTTCCCTGCACCAACACTGAGAAAAGAACCAAACAACCAGCTACAAAACGAACATGACGATATGCCTCCTACCACACACAGCCAGTGTGTGTGTGAGCCAGCACAATTTTTTTTTGTCCTTTTACTAGTTGAACTACTACAAACTACTGCTATTTCTGTACCTCACTAAACTATATAGTGGATTCATATAAAAGGGGAAAAAAATTCAAGCAAACTCAACATACATACATTTCTTCTACAACGTCATTGTGCATTATGCATTCAGGGATGTACGGTTACGACCGTATGGCATTTTGGATGGAGAAGTGAAAATGCTGCGTATTATTTTGTAGCCAAAAGGAAGACGATAGCAAAAGGAAAGCATGTCTCAGAGAGTCAGTGGTTCTAGTTTCAAAAAAGTTTTTTCCTCTCTCTCTCTCTCCCTCTCTTTATGATCCAAAAAGAAAAAAATACATAGATACTGTTCAGATATTGCATAGTGATAGATACTGCATTTATTACACTTTTGCTGTAGTGATGTTCTCTGTTGTAGAAGTGGATGTTGCTTTGCTTGCTTTTTTGCTACTAGGACTAGCACTATGAAAGGAAGTAAACTACACAAGACAAGCCATAGCTGATTCTAGTGCACTACCACTTTTCTTTCATTATTATGTAGCCTTCGACTTTGTGTCTCTCACTCACTCGTTTTTCCTTTCCCCTTTTCCCCAATGTTGTGTCATAATATGTATACATTTTTTACATTTTCGTTGTCTGTGTGTAGTAGTTACACTCGTCGTATCATCATTCCGTCGAGTCTAGTAGTCAAGTCAGTCAATTCCTTGCCTTATACCAAGAGAGCCTATCATCCTGTATGGATGGCTTTAGCTGGTTCATGTTCCTTACCACGACCATCCTAAGTATTTACTAAAAGCTTATGAGCGCTATCTAATACCTCTTTTGCCTCTGCTCCTATTGCTGATGTAAGTTTGTTGCATTAGTGGCAGTGCTTTGGTCTTCTTACATTGACTTTTCTCTCTTCTTCACTTTTTATTGTACTACTTTCCAATGAATTCAACCAACTTTTATATGTATATCTGTGTGTAGACTGTCTATATAATCTTATATACTGCTTATATTATGTACATGTACATGTTTAAGTACTCTGCGAATAAATGGAGCACCAAGCCTCATTACGGAACATAACAGTAAACGCGCTAGAACTTACAAAAACGAAAGCTAAAAAGGGAGAATATGATGAAAAAGAGGGAGAGAGTAAAGCAAAACGACAGGCAGGAAAAACCTTTCCCGTTACGTATCTTTGTAGAAAAACACACACACACACAATCCTCTATATATTCTCTCACAATAGCAAAATAGTCCCTTCCTGGAATCATACAGCACATTTCAAAATCTTCCTTTTCCATCCAATCAGGACCCCCAGCTCTGATGCATCTATCTATTCACTTGGTTTGACGCTGTTTGTTTTTTCCTTTTTTTAAATGACCACACCAGATAACAGAGACTATGTGAAGGTATTTTTCACTGGATATGTTGCTCTATGAATTCTGATGTACATACCTAAATTAATTCCTACTCCAACAAAAAATCAATGTTATCGACTTATTATTTAAGAGAATTGAATGCGACCAATGTTTTCTGAATCTAGCAATTATACCGGTGTCAGGTAGCAGCATGAGATAACAATTATATTTTTAATTGACAAATAATGAGCCGTGTATGTTTAGTTTAATGGGACATAAAATGAGCTATAAACTGTTACGGCTATTGACATGGGACAACTTTCACTCTATCAGATTGTCTCTGTTTTAGTACTTCAGAATGAGTTCCTTTTCGCGTCAATATATATTTTTTGTTTTGTACCGTTTTATAAGGTTATACATGTGCTTAATAATAAATACATACCCAATCAATTTTTTAAAAATTTGTCTATATATTTTTTTACGTAAAAATGAACAAATCAACTCGAGTGAATATTTCATAACATTTTGAAGCAAGATCCACACAAAGGCAAGACTAATATTATATGTATGTACGTGTAATACTTATAACATCTACATACTTATGTTCATTGGGAATATACATTTTGATAAGTTCTGTTCTGCGTGCTTTTCCCTAGCTTATTTAAATATAAACCTGATGGCGTCTTCAACAACAGGCTAAGGTCGAAATCATGTCGGTCGATATCTTCCTGTCTCATAGTAGTGTAATGCTTCATTTTCCCGTTTTCATACCATCATCCATCCACAACAACACGTACACAGGAGACCATGGTACAACAAACTGGATAGATGGATGGTTGTTATATGCCAAAAGTTGATTCTATCCACCACCACCATCGTAGAATATTGTGAGAAGTGAAAAGGAGAAAATACCAAGTTTGTTGTGAAGTTTAAAACATACATCAATAAATATATTTTTATTACATGCCCATGCCCTACTGACTACTACTGATGTATGATACAGGATACACACATAATATGTATAGCTATGACTGTTAACATGATTTATTTGCGTGTTTGCTTTATGCATATGAACTGTGTACGTACATCGTGCTCACATAACATCTTGTGAGGTCTAATACTCACATTATAGTTGTTGTGTACGACAAAGTCAACATTTTGACTTGTTCATATACAAAAATAGGTATATGTTCCTGCGCATATTTGTATTGGTCTTTTTCCCTTGTAAAATAAGCCGAACAGACACATGATGAAATGATGATGTCTACACTTCATGATGATGTAGTCTTATGTTCAACGAGATTATAAATCCCGGAAACGGGGGTAACTAATAATGGCATTATATTCTGATTTACGTGCTTGTCAAATATTCAAGGGAAAAGGTGTACCTGATGTATAAAAAATTACATGATGGAAAAAGAAAGTGAATACATTGCTAACTTATAAACTTCAAACAGAAATATGATCGGAAAATAAATATGTAGATTTTTTTCTGTAGCAGGAAATCAACCGGTTGTTGTATTGACGAAATAGCAACTTTGCCGTTTCTGGGTAAAGAGCTACTTATATTATTCTCGATTTCATGTTTTAAGCCAAGAGAAATTTCTCTAAACATGCCAAGTACTTTCTACATGTACAGTAGGCCCCTTGGCAAAGCTAGTTTATTGTTTCTGAAAAGAAAATTTATTGTTTTAAACTGCCTTTTAATCCTGTCAACACCATATTCATCACTACTTTCACCCTAAATGCTTATCTATATCCACCGATTGCTAAAGTAACTTCTACCATATTCTAGCACACTCGCCAATAAATAACTTTATCAGGTGACATAAATGGAGTTTTGTGGAACCGACAATCTTATCCGTCTTTTCATTAATTCGAATTAATTTCACACTATGGCCATTTTAACGAGTGTAATTATACAATATTTCTTCATAGCTAACGTTATTATTATTGCTAGATGTACTACTGTTGCACTAGATTTAGTTGAGTGTTATGTACTATGTTGGTGAAAGTTAACGAGGAAAATATAATACTTTTATAAAAATGGTTTGTCCCAAACGAGACTCAAGTCAAGTACACTCATCAGTATTCAACATAGGTAAAGGATTTATTTATGCTAAAAGCTTGTAAGCAAGTAAAACAACTTGCTTACTTCAGAAATGTTCACAACGCAACCTGTTGTCATCCCATTTATACATCAGCTTAAAGTTTGCCTTAGTTTGCTTGCTCATTGTACGCTTTTCGTTAATGGATTTATAAGACACGCAATAAGTAAGTGAAATGGGGCGAATATGAAGTTCATTGTTTTTCACTTAATTACAGATTAGATCTTCTAACGATGAGATCATGTGAAAGCATACTATCGTAATCAATGTAACCAAGAGCATGGAGTAATAGAGTAGTGTATGTAAATGACGGTAACATGATTTAAAGGATTTATGAAGAAAAAAGAGAACCCAGGTTTTGGTTAAAGACGCTACGAGTAGAGCTCGTACAATCTGTACATAGCATGCATGCATAACCAATTAGAGTGTCAACCAGTTGTGCGAACTAAAAATGCGTGAAGTGGATCATTAATGCGTCAATTGGAAGTTTTTGATTGAGCTCAAAAGTAAAAAAATATTGAATTGTAAAAAAGTGACATGTTTTCACTTTCTCACTATACAATGAAGAACAAAAAATATTTTCGCTTTTAGCTGTCTACAAATAAATGATCAAACAATTGTTCATTTGATTGACAAGTTATGTGACATTCAAAAAACACATGGAAGAATGAGAGTATAATGCTTATACAAAAACACAATAGTAGTACATATACACATTCCTTTCTTTTGCCAAATTTACAAACAATCTGTCATTTGAATCTAACAACACATTAGTGTGCACTCTACAACTTTAGAATTTAATACAAAAAAATAAATACAAAATTAAGGGGCAATTCTTCTGTACAACAATAAAATACAATCTTGTCAGAAATTCAAAAAGATCAAAGCTAAGCGTAAAATGTTTTTCTCTTTCTTGGCGTTTGATTGGTGTGATAGCATTTTTTTCTGATTGCTTTCACTTTCACCTCTTTTCGCCAATCCAAACGAAAGTCGAGAAATGCTACATGACAGGAAAGTAGTAACTTACTATGGAAAGGTATAAAATACAATTAAAACCATAAATTTTATATGATTGCGACGTAATGCCATAAATTTCTTATTTCGATAGATGATAATTAAAAACGCGTATGTTTTTGAAACAACAAGCAATAACCATTTACCACCAGCGCGCTTCATATAACTTTCCTAACTGCGCTATTAAAAATTCTTCCAGCGTTTGTCCTACTCCTGACTACTGTACCTGTACGTATGAAAATATATGGTAATTATTTGGCTATTTTTATTTCATAAGACAAAAGGCTTTCTGGACGTACGCTTATATGACAACCTGTCATGAACATTTTCAATTTGCATTTCATACTCAAGTGAAACATTTACATGACGGATGAACACCTATCACTGATATGGTTTTTCACATATAAACATATTGTATGTAGTATGTAGTATTGAATTGAGGTGTATTATTCAACCTACGCACAAACACCCACACAACATTCAAGCCCACACGATTGATACGAATTTTCAAATGAAATTTTAAGGGAAACCTTGGAATTAAAAATAGATGTAAAATGGGAACTAGAAAAGAAAAAAATGTTTCGAGATTGAGCTAAATGCTGAGTTCAAAAAATTTATACGACAGTAAATATCATTTTCTAATGAAGAAGGTAATTCCAAAAAAAAACTTTATTTTCAAAGCGTCACTCAAGTTATTTATTCGTCGAAATTAAATTGACAACAATTATGGCTGACATTTCACGAAAGTTGAAAATGTGCCTCCTCCAAACTAAATTTAATAGCATATTTGATGATGTTATTCGTGATATTTAATAGTATATATGTGATGTGTAGACATTTGAAGATATGTGTTTATTTTATGCGCAATAATCATCATCATCATTTGTTGGAGCTGAAATATAACAGCAATAACTATAATGACCCGCTTTTTAACTTTCAGATAAATTGAATTTTTCCGTTTCTGCTTTGAAAACAGCACAGACAGACGATTTCATAATTTCACTAATGAGTTTCTACAGAATGGATTTTATTTTAATGAAAAGATTTTTTTTGGAAGAAAGAAGCTTTTGATGAATATATGTATGGATGTACTCATTCATGATGAAGATTTAGAACTGGTGGAGTTTCGTGTGTATATCACTCTAAAGTATATTGAAGAAATTGTATATGAAAATTAAAGTGAAAGCAGTGAACGTGGTAATCGGAAAACGAGAGATAGTTTTTCCCTGGATATTTCTGTTTTCAACAAGAACATGAAAGACTTCCTGTCTCTTTTCATCATTCAAATGAAAAAGGTATAGAGTCCTAGTCCAACAGATTACAAAACAGAATTTCTAAAGACCCCGAGAGAATGTTTAATGTAATAACAATATGATGTTCCACTGTAATTTTATAAATTATCATGACTCCGAATTACATTTTATTTTAAATTTGAAAGTCATGCGTTTTTTTCCGTACAAAATATAACCACGTCTATATTCAGTACATTTTTCGCTTTTTATTAGGTATACGCTTATGTTTTTTTGATGTTAGAAACGATAAAAATTATCTTTGATCATTCAACTCAAATCAGAGTCAACTTTCCAACAAATTTGAAGAGTTGTTTTGGACAAACTTGTGTAAGTAAAATTACACCTTAATTACTATTAAATTACATGATGTAAACCCAGCAACCAGTGTAATGATATCATGAGGGAACCATGCGCACTTACTGTACTCACTCGCGATAAAGGAGCAAGAGTGATAGGAAACGATAGTATCCTAGCAGTCATGTTATTTGGTAAAAGGTAAACAAAATATTTTTCTTCGAGAAATCTTCATGCTATGTTGTTTGTGACTAGGAAAAACTTTGGTATAGTTTTATATATTGTTGATTTCTAAATTCTTAATATTACATACACATGCATAGAGAAACCGTCATGCCATAGTTGAAGGTATGTACCTACAACACATACTTCATTGAATGGTATCGCTTCTTTCAATAACTTAATAAATACTTGCTTAAGTCATGTGTAATATTCTTCGCATTGAAATGCGTACCTGTATTCTTGTGTAAGGCTATTATTGTTTCCTTGGTGTTATTTTGTGGAAGAATCTAGGTTATAGTACAATACAATAATAAAATGTTTTGACGATGGAGAAAAGGGAGACGATTGAGAAATATATATTCCATGTTATGACTTATGTCAATTGTAAATAAATAAATAGCAATTCTACCCTTGACCTCACTCAATCAAAAAATTTATAAAATTAGGGGAAAAATTCCTAAGATGGTAACTACTTGTGAAAACAACGAACTGGTACAAAATGAGATTGGTTGGACATTAATCAATTGAAGTCATGATGCGAACGGACGGACAGATTCATACGAAAACTTGATGAAATTAATGGTTTAAATATGTACCTGGATGTCATGTAATGAAAATAGCTAGCAGGTAGCCAACACGACGCAAAAGCGAAACCAAACTATGTCAGGTACATTGAAATCATCCCATGCATAGTCAATAGTCACGCCGTCATCATATCTAAATAAAGAGAACTTGGTGTTGACAAATAATACCTTACATTAATACCACAATAAACATGTAAAATCTGTCCTCTCATTTGGTGAATTATACAAAAACTTCCTCGAGCACAAGGTTTTACTTCTCTGACAAAGCTGAAAATAGAATACGAAGCACCAATAAAAATTTAAAGCTTGAGTTAAGGTACGTCAGGTACCTTGCCCTAGGGACTGTCCCTTTGGCTCGCTACTAAAATGATGCATACACGAAAAGGAATCCTCAAACGCCTCTACATATTAATGCATTAAAAGCGATCAATATATTACGACTAGGTGTAATAACACCGATTCGTTACAAATTGAATTACTGACTTGTTTTATGTTTCATAAAATGTAATATTAAGAGTTTAAAACTGTGTCTTCAACATTTGAAGTGCAATAAAACTCCCAGCAGATTATATTTTATAACAAGTTTGATTACTTTACACTTGTTCGGGCATTTACCCATTCTGTTTAAACAGCTTGTTCGTGTTCAAGAGTCCGTTCTTCATTTCCTACCTCTTTACAGGTAGGTAGATCCTCATCATCATTATGATAATCCTTGTTCGCAAACAGAAAATGCATGAACGATGGGAGAAAGCACTCTCACTGTTGATGAGGATCATGATCATGGAAAAAGCACACAACGTGCATGAACATAGAAATCTTGCAGGAACATATATACATTACTACTTGTAAACATAACCATAGAAATACGAAAACTATGATGAAACCGACCCTGGGCGACGAGCACGGAGGCACTCGTCCGAGGCCAGATATCGATTTTAGCAAAAATGGCAACGAAATACAAATGTACCTTCACATATGTACTCACGGACATGACTTTTTAGACATAAATACACATACATATGTACATGTTCAAAATACAAAACTAAAACCACGGTATAAAAAAAGAAAGAATTTATTGTAAGAAGCATTCAGTTTTTTTTAGCATTAGAGAAAATTTTACTTTTCTCCACATTTGAGTATCAGAACTTGGTTCCTTGGGTAAAAAAATATTGAGAACCCAGATAGCAACCCATACCCATATACACAGACATGACTATCACCAATGATAACTAAAATAGTATATACGTGGAATTAACACTAATATACACCATTTTAAGTTTGTTTTTAGGCCTTCCATCGTGTGTGAAAGAGAGAAATAGTACAAGTCGATGTAGCAATAGTAACTGTAGCATAAGCTCCAACACTAGCAAACAAGAATTCAATTTGCATCCAATGAAGGTATATTACTTGCGTATATATAGTGGGAAAAGGATTGTGTGGTGTGTTTTGTTAGAAATTGGAAATATTATGTACACTTTTCAAGGAAAATAACCGTACACAGTAAGTGTTCCATTCTCGCTACTTTCACATACTTGCTTCTCTAACAGCAGTAGTACATAGCAACATTGAGTTGCGCTACCTTCGTTCTCCTTGCATAACTCATTTTTTCCCTAATAGTATGCCTGTATGAAAATGTACGTCATCACGCTAGGTGCTATTGAATGTATTTGAATTCACAGGTTCTCCCTTCCCTGCAAACGTGTTTAACACATGCTACGTTAATTCTATGCTTCTGCTGTCATCATGACACCTATGTGCTTTTTACCACCATCGTTCTTCATTGCTAGCTTTAATGTTGAATGTAATGTTGTTGTTGTTAGTGACATGATAAAAACGAAGATATTTTTCTCGTCATTCTTTAAGTTGATAAAAAAATGTTTGTCGTACAAGTAAAGCTGCCTTTACTGCTTTGTTCTGAAAAGGTAACAAGAATGCATTGAAACTGAGAAAAAAGAGTGAAAGAGCACAAAACACGTTAAAAACAATGACGACTATAAGCTTCCTCTCTCTCACTCAACTTGTACATGCTTTCTTTCTTTCTTTACTTCTCTTTCAACTTTTGACAAAAGTGAGTGCAACACTCTGGTTTTCGCGGAGGAGAATCCTGTAGATTTTGTAACATGTGCACACAAGCATGTGAAAATAAAGAGACGTGCTCATGCAGGCACAAAACACACACACACACAAGCACACTGTAATAATATGGATTCTGACTTTTCACAGTGTGTTTGCAAGTGTGTGTGTGCTTCTGCGACATACAACGTGTATCTCAGCCTCACATCGGTCAAGTCAAGTCATTTCAAAAGGGAAATGTTCATACGCGAGGAAAAGTATAAGCAAGTAAAGTAAGTATGCATGGCATCAGATGATGATGGTGCTGCTGCTACTGGAAGCACACACACACACACAAAAACGCTAAGCATACAATTGGTCCAGTGCTTTCTCCCAAAAAAAGAGAGCTTATACTTATTAGAGAGAGAGAGCTACGATAGGAAAAGTAGGAAAACGTAGAAATGATGTAATAAGTAGAAACTTCCACTTTCTCTGTAAGATATGTATGTATGTTTGTGCACCGCATGATGATATGAGGAGCATTAGACAAAAACACACCAAAAGTTTGCACAGTGTTAAAGTAGTGAAAAAAGAGGAAGTGGTAGCGGTATTGTAAACGTGTTGGTGTGTTATAGAACTTTCATACGTTGTAAGTATGCTTCTTTTTTTGGTCTAGTAATTGTTGTACTCTGGCAGTACGACTAATATGTATATGGAAAAAAGGGAACCGTAACAACACGCTCCAACTCAGGAACAAAGTTACAACAACATATGCACGCTCTATCTCCCTTTCTCTCAATCCTTTTTTCTCTGCTCTCTCATGAAAAAGAAAAGAGAGAGGAAAAAAACGAATGTTTCATCAGAAGAAATCCATGATGATAACATAAGATGTTATTATGCATGTATCTGTATTGTAATACATATATTACAGAAGCATACGAGTGAAATTAACTGCTAAGGAAACGGAATAAGCAAATGGTGATGATGATGATTATGAAAAAACTCAATCTCCTTAGGTTACATTTATTCCGTCTTGTATAACTGATCGCGATAACACTCTTTTTATAGAGCAGATCACATCATAAACATATTATCATTTATTATGGTGGATTGACTGTATTAACAAGCTAAGTTCCTTGTAAAAAAGAATATATGAACGTCTCTTTCAAATATTGTAATGATAGCATAATAAGACTTCCAGAAAAAACATGGAACGCTTCATTGATCAAAAAAAAACTTGAGTGGGTTTTTTCCAAGAAGGGAAAAATATTAGTAATCACACAACTGGCTGGGATAATAGCATATTATTTTACTCATATATGTAATCATTTTACTTATTTGACTGTGAACAAAATCATTTCCCCATTTCATTTTATTTTCTTATTATTTCTAATCAAGTTGTGTTCGTTGCGTAACGGTTTCTGGAAAAGTATAACTATGGGGCAATCGGAACTGTCTAAAACATTGGTGAAAGCTAAAAGTAAACTTGAGAAATTACCAAATGCTCTCGTTTCCTATGGTAAACGAGCGCCATCTATGCAAACTTCCACTGACACTTTTTAGACTTTTTTTCTCCAAAGTATACTTTCACTTCAATCAACTTTGTTCAGTTGTACGATGCAAGATTCAGTTGTACCACCATGTAATGTAATGCTAGATGCAATAATAAACATTTTAAAGGAAACTCACCCATGGTCAGGTATTCTATCAGGCATTAACCCCGGCATTCCAGATGAGTTCTGAGGTGGACCGGGCGGTAGGTGTGGACCTAAAATTGTGAATTCAAAAGATTTTTATAAGTTTGAGGAAATATTAGGATCAATATAATCAACTAACTGAGTGTTAAATGGATAAGTGACTGCTACCTGGTGGTATGTGTTGAGGAAAGGGTTGTCCAGGAAACGGAGGTGGTCCAAAATTGGAATTCCCAGGCCCTCCTGGAGGGAATGGTCCTCCAGACGAATAAGGTGGGAAAGATTGGTTTGGACGAGAACCTTGGAGGGGTCTAGGTGGGGGTCCTCCGGACGGTGGAAAGTTATTGTTAAAATATGGAGAATTGGGTCCGTTATAGATACCAGAAGGTGGGAAAGGAGGTCCAGGCGGTGGGCCGTGGTTATTAAATCCGACTGGCGTGGATGATCCTGAAGGCGCTGGTGAATGCGCGTAATGAGGTGGAGGGCACGGTGTTGAAGGTCCCCCGCCGGAGGCAGCGCCTCCTTGAGGGGTAAATGGACTTCCTGCAGCAGGAACACTTCCGCTCGTTGGGTAACCTCCTCCACCCCCGCCCTGATAATAATTCATAGACGAGTCCATAAAATCTTCATCATCATCATTGTTACTCCTCATTTTTAGTTCAACCTATGATTGCGGTATAAACCCGAACCTGATAAGCGTTTGGTGTCCCAGGTGCTGAGAAAGGTGATGTTGTTTGATTGTTGGGGGTGGCCGCGAAAGGCCTAGTGCCCCCACCGGTGGGGTCGCTTCCCGTTGTGTTAGGTGAGATGATCGACTTTGTCCACAAATTATTTGCTCCAGAGGATCCCAACGCAGTCTCTGGCGGCTCCAGCTTTGCGCTTTAGAGAAAATGTGTGCGGTTTAATTGTAGTTTTATAAATATGAACAATGGGATAATGTGTTCCTGTTATATCTACCTGTCAATTGGCGTTGGAGACTTCAACGTCAGGGAAAGATCTTTATGACGCCGTCGAGTCACTTTGAAAGAGTTTAATTGACACGGTTTTGTAGGAGGAATGAAGGAAGCATTCGCCGATTAATTCTCACAAAGAATTATTTGAGCGAACAAACACACATACAGATGTAGGTATATTATAGGTACACTTTTGGTGACTGGTTGACACAAAATCTTCTTTTAATGTTATCACGTTATGTCAGCAAAAATTTGCACAAATAATGTTGCTGCGATTACAGTGACGCATTTTCTCCAAAACCTTCCTTCCAACTGTAATTGCATGTCACATCAAGGTTTGGAGACACTACTGCACTGCACGTGTTGCTGTCATCCACTGACAAAGTCTGGTAAATAGTACAATGGTTTATTTGTAGAAATGTGCATTCCATAACGAGCCTACACAAAAACATTAAAAAATATCGAATTAGTACTCCAAAATTTGTAACGAGAACGGAGCCACTTTTCATAGAATATTTACCTAACCATGTTTTAAAAACCCTAGAGTTCTAAAGGCCACTTGACTCTTCTACACTCACGAGTCGTATGCACACAATACATGAGAATAATATCTGATAGACAAATAAAAGGTTTCTGCTAACCGGCAATTTAATTTCCAAATGAAAATTGCGTAAAATATTCATGACCTCAAATTACAAAGGAATAAATAAAAACAGATTGAAATTGAATATTATATTTACATGAAATAACTGCCGTCGTTAAAAAATTGTATGCTATCAAACATGATATGTTATGCTACATATGTATATCTTTTTCTTCATTTTTCATCTTCTTCCAAAATCCATCTAGCAAAATAATATACTTTGAAAATTTTATAAGGCTACAAACATGAAATGACAGACATTTGATTTGCCTTTTAACAAATTAAATGAACAGAACAAATATTCAATATTGTAATTAAAATATTACGACTTTAGAAATTGGAATAACTGCTATTAAAACGATAAACGCTACGATTTAAAAAATCTCTGGTTACCTTCTAATAACCAAATTGATGCTACGATAAATTAGCAATCCTTGAAAAGACAATAGAATGTTGACTGTAAAAGATATACTGAGCTAAATGCACGTGTGACATTACCAGTTTTATTTTATGGTCACAAATGTTTTGTATGTAAAAAAATATTGAAAATTTAATGACATATATTGTACCTTCGGTTAAAATTATTCCATAGAAAACAGTTACTACACGCAAATGATCACTATTTTTCTTCTTATTGATTTCCATTGCCCTACATTAGTCATTTCTTTTTATTACATTCTAATAAAGCATGTTTCATACTTTACTCCTGTCCATGTTCTTTATTTTATTTTATAGCACACACGCACACGTACTTACACAAACTAGAAGTACTTAAAATTCTATATACTTTTTAAGATAATTACTTAACGCACATTTTATTTTGTATGATAAACTGATACCGTTAAACTCCTTTTTCGTTCAACGTTAGCAAAATGCAGAACCATTCTTTTTTATACAAACTACTAATTTCTTTCGTGTCTCTCTCTCCTTATCATTGATGGTGTTGCGATGCAGGTTCCAAAAAACAAGTTAATATCAACACCATATTATCCTTGTTTTCGATAGTCACACTTTCTCAATATCAATCTCATTCATTGAATTCAAGCTCCGTTTTCTTGTTGACAACAATTATAATCGTACAACATATAAATGTACTTATATGTTCAGCGTCAAGATTTCAGCTCACATTAAAAAGACACATTTAACATTCACAATACTTAGAGTAGTTATCTCTATGTATTTCTTACGAGATCTAAGGTTGCTTTATGATTTACTTGATTAAATGTAAATGTTTATCCAGTAAATAATCTGCCAATGTTCATATTTTTTGCAAATTTCGCTCAACAACGTGCAGTCAAGCTCACACACTGGAACTGTATTGTCGCCTTCTACCTGCACACATCAAAACATCGTTAGCCGGACAATCGTATATAACTTGTTATACATACATACATATGTCCTAACGCCAGCAATTCAGAGTTTGCTTGTTTAAGCAGAAATTTACAATCAAGTTAACTGTAATACTGAGCAATTAATACAGGGAAAAAGCTGGTTTTGTTATCATTCATGCATTTCTTGCATACATCAATATTTATTTTCTTCGGATAAAGTTGACCTTTTGCTCAAGTTGCATTTAGATGCATATATTTTTAACAGTGATCAATCATTTTTAGTTTTACGTATTGAACATTTATATTTCAATCGATTTCTTGGTAATCTCTTTGAATATGAGTTGGTGGTAGTAAGGGATGGCTGACAAGACGACGTTTCCAAACAAGTCCGCCAAACGCACACATACAATCACATACACCGCTGGACACACACTTCTGTCTATAAAAAAAACCCTACGACGACGGCACTAAATGATTGGACACCAACTTTTACTTCTCAAATAATATTGATAGTTCATACAAAAATGATGCCACTAATCACGTTCAATGCTAATGAAAAATCAAATTTCTTGCTCAAATAGTTTGAATTAAAATTACACAAAATGATCCTTCATGATGATGATGTTGGAAACGAAGAAAGTCCCTTGCTTCCTTAGCTTTTTCGCTTGCTGCTGATGCTGTGGTGCTTGATTTTTGGAGGTTGTGGACTCTGTACGGTCTGTAGCGGTGGTATGCATGCAACCTTATACGCATATAATATTGTGTTATTATGTGTTACGTGTGTACATTTCTGCGTCCCCATGTAACCATACTCTATAAAACCAAGTTTGAGTATTCTGTGTTCTTTAATTTTTGTTCAGTTACAGTTGTAAGACCTGTGTGTGTTTTATACACATCTTTACTCTCTGCTTCTTTTCAGATATACATAGTCTGTTTCCTTCTATATATTTTACTGTGCTTGTCGGGGAACACTACATTACACACACGTACATTTCATATAACATGCATACCTCACCACGAACAGAACGTGAAATTTTGTGTGCATAATAAGCATGTGTGTGTTTATCTCTCTCTCACTCTGAGCTCTTTTCTCTCCTTTCAATGAGGGTTATAAAATATCAGAGTTTTTTCTCTCTTCAAAATCGTACGAATAGAAGTGGTAAAGCTTCCCTGCTTTTAAACATCTATCCATGCCCGTGCATGCTTTTATTTTGGCTGTGTGTGTGAGTTGGTGTGTGTTGTTGGGGTAAAAGGATGGAATCAGGATAAAATTGTAGAATAAAACTTTGCTTTTACGCTGTATTAGAGAAGGCGAGAGAGAGGGATACAGATACAGCGAGAGAGAAGTTCATGATAATAATAATGGATGCTATATAAGAAGATACAGTTTGTCTGCCAATATGAACCATATAAAGATAGAGAGCTGGCGATGAAATGAAGATGCGTTTTCAGTAACTGTAGTGCTCTCTGTACAATGACTTTTAGTCAGTAACTACACACTGGTATTATTAACTACCGATTTGCGTAGCTAGGTAGTTAATGAGATTACTATCCTGTCTGTCTGTCTGTCTGTCTGTCATCACGATTTCTCAAAAACTACTTGGCCGATTGACACCAAACTTGGTACACATACAC